>NW_025559621.1:0-22500 GCF_020424385.1 Procambarus clarkii
TCTCTCTCTCTCTCTCTCTCTCTCTCTCTCTCTCTCTCTCTTCTCTCTCTCTCTCTCTCTCTCTCAGCCCCCCTCCCGCCCCCACCTTGACCCAGTACCCATCAGGTGAAAAACACCTTCCCTCCCCCACAGACAATCAGAAGTGACGCCTCAACACACGTGTATCCCACAACACACCACAGGGACGATGTTCCATATTCCCATCCATGCTTTTCTGACCCTTACTGTCTGTCCTCCAAGATCTGTAGTGCTATTCCGACCCCTTGAATCCCTATTCTGAACCAGCTGAGGCCTGGCCAAGCCCTCCAGTGGTCTAGACAAGCCAGTACAGGGTTGGCTAGGCCCTTATAGGCCTACAGAGTCGTATATACCTTCCCAACACACACACACACCTGCAACATGGTCGACCAGCCATACACACATCTCTAATACATTGACCCGTCTGAGCCCCCTACGGGTCAACATAACGCAACACTATGCAGCATCACTGTCGGTTCTTATCTCCGGATCATCTTGGCCTGCCCAGCATCTGCATCATCAACATGAGGATGAACGGTAGCTGACACCTCGACACCCCGGGTGCCAGGAATGGCCTCGTCAGCTTAATTGCTTGCTGACGCCTCCGTCCTCATCAACACAGTACCGAGTTACAGCGTTAGTGGCGGAGTTAGAAACACCGTCCTCATCAACAACAGAGATGTCCTCATCAACAACAGCTCTATAAAGCCGTCCTCATCAACAACAGACCGTACTCATCAACAACAGAGTCCTCATCAACAACAGACTGTCCTCATCAACAACAGACCGTCCTCCTCATCAACAACAACAGACCGTCCTCATCAACAACAGACCGTCCTCATCAACAACAGACTGTACTCATCAACAACAGACCGTCCTCATCAACAACAGACTGTACTCATCAACAACAGACCGTCCTCATCAACAACAGACCGTCCTCATCAACAACAGACCGTCCTCATCAACAAACAGACCGTCCTCATCAACAACAGACCGTCCACATCAACAAACAGACCGTCCTCATCAACAACAGACAGTCCTCATCAATAAACAGTCCGTCCTCATCAACAACAGTCCGTCCTCATCAACAACAGTCCGTCCTCATCAACAACAGACCGTACTCATCAACAACAGACCGTCCTCATCAACAACAGCCCGTCCTCATCAACAACAGACTGTACTCATCAACAACAGACCGTCCTCATCAACAACAGCCCGTCCTCATCAACAACAGACCGTCCTCATCAACAAACAGACCGTCCTCATCAACACCAGACCGTCCTCATCAACAACAGACCGTCCTCATCAACAAACAGACCGTCCTCATCAACAACAGACCGTCCTCATCAATAAACAGTCCGTCCTCATCAACAACAGTCCGTCCTCATCAACAACAGTCCGTCCTCATCAACAACAGTCCGTCCTCATCAACAAACAACCGTCCTCATCAACAAACAGTCCGTCCTCATCAACAACAGTCCGTCCTCATCAACAACAGTCCGTCCTCATCAACAACAGTCCGTCCTCATCAACAACAGTCCGTCCTCATCAACAAACAGTCCGTCCTCATCAACAACAGTCCGTCCTCATCAACAAACAGTCCGTCCTCATCAACAAACAGACCGTCCTCATCAACAAACAGTCCGTCCTCATCAACAACAGTCCGTCCTCATCAACAACAGTCCGTCCTCATCAACAACAGACCGTCCTCATCAACAAACAGTCCGTCCTCATCAACAACAGACCGTCCTCATCAACAAACAGTCCGTCCTCATCAACAACAGACCGTCCTCATCAAAAAACAAGCGTGCAAAAACCAAAACAGACCGTCCTCATCAACAACAGACCGTCCTCATCAACAAACAACCAGTCCGTCCTCATCAACAACAGTCCGTCCTCATCAAACAACAGTCCGTCCTCACAAAACAGTCCGTCCTCATCAACAACAGTCCGTCCTCATCAACAAACAGTCCGTCCTCATCAACAACAGTCCGTCCTCATCAACAACAGTCCGTCCTCATCAACAAACAGTCCGTCCTCATCAACAAACAGTCCGTCCTCAACAACAGACCGTCCTCATCAACAACAGTCCGTCCTCACAAAACAGTCCGTCCTCATCAACAAACAGTCCGTCCTCATCAACAACAGTCCGTCCTCAACAACAGACCGTCCTCATCAACAACAGTCCGTCCTCATCAACAACAGACCGTCCTCATCAACAAACAGTCCGTCCTCATCAACAACAGACCGTCCTCATCAACAAACAACCGTCCTCATCAACAAACAGTCCGTCCTCATCAACAAACAGTCCGTCCTCATCAACAAACAGTCCGTCCTCATCACCAACAGTCCGTTCTCATCAACACAGACCGTCCTCATCAACAACAGTCCGTCCTCATCAACAACAGACCGTCCTCATCAACAACAGTCCGTCCTCATCAACAACAGTCCGTCCTCATCAACAACAGACCGTCCTCATCAACAAACAGTCCGTCCTCATCAACAACAGTCCGTCCTCATCAACAAACAGTCCGTCCTCATCAACAACAGACCGTCCTCATCAACAACAGACCGTCCTCATCAACAACAGTCCGTCCTCATCAACAACAGACCGTCCTCATCAACAACAGTCCGTCCTCATCAACAAACAGTCCGTCCTCATCAACAAACAGTCCGTCCTCATCAACAAACAGTCCGTCCTCATCAACAAACAGCCCGTCCTCATCAACAAACAGTCCGTCCTCATCAACAACAGACCGTCCTCATCAACAACAGACCGTCCTCATCAACAAACAGTCCGTCCTCATCAACAACAGACCGTCCTCATCAACACAGACCGTCCTCATCAACAAACAGCCCGTCCTCATCAACAAACAGTCCGTCCTCATCAACAACAGACCGTCCTCATCAACAACAGTCCGTCCTCATCAACAACAGTCCGTCCTCATCAAACAACAGTCCGTCCTCATCAACACAGTCCGTCCTCATCAACCAGTCCGTCTCATCAACAACAGTCCGTCCTCAAACAGTCCGTCCTCATCAACAACAGTCCGTCCTCATCAACACAGACCGTCCTCATCAACAAACAGTCCGTCCTCATCAACACAGTCCGTCCTCATCAACAAACAGTCCGTCCTCATCAACAACAGTCCGTCCTCATCAACACAGACCGTCCTCATCAACAAACAGTCCGTCCTCATCAACAAACAGTCCGTCCTCATCAACAAACAGTCCGTCCTCATCAACAAACAACCCGTCCTCATCAACAAACAACCCGTCCTCATCAACAAACAGCCCGTCCTCATCAACAAACAACCGTCCTCATCAACAAACACTCCGTCCTCATCAACAAACAGTCCGTCCTCATCAACAAACAGTCCGTCCTCATCAACAAACAACCCGTCCTCATCAACAAACAACCCGTCCTCATCAACAAACAGCCCGTCCTCATCAACACAGACCGTCCTCATCAACAAACAGTCCGTCCTCATCAACAAACAGCCCGTCCTCATCAACAAACAGTCCGTCCTCATCAACAAACAGTCCGTCCTCATCAACAACAGTCCGTCCTCATCAACAAACAGACCGTCCTCATCAACAAACAGTCCGTCCTCATCAACAAACAACCGTCCTCATCAACAAACAGCCCGTCCTCATCAACAAACAGACCGTCCTCATCAACACAGACCGTCCTCATCAACAAACAGTCCGTCCTCATCAACAAACAGTCCGTCCTCATCAACAAACAGTCCGTCCTCATCAACAAACAACCGTCCTCATCAACAAACAGTCCGTCCTCATCAACAAACAACCGTCCTCATCAACAAACAACCGTCCTCATCAACAAACAGTCCGTCCTCATCAACAAACAACCCGTCCTCATCAACAAACAGTCCGTCCTCATCAACAAACAACCCGTCCTCATCAACAAACAGCCCGTCCTCATCAACAAACAGTCCGTCCTTATCAACAAACAACCCGTCCTCATCAACAAACAGTCCGTCCTCATCAACAAACAACCGTCCTCATCAACAAACAACCGTCCTCATCAACAAACAGTCCGTCCTCATCAACAAACAACCCGTCCTCATCAACAAACAGTCCGTCCTCATCAACAAACAACCCGTCCTCATCAACAAACAGTCCGTCCTCATCAACAAACAGTCCGTCCTCATCAACAAAACAACCCGTCCTCATCAACAAACAGTCCGTCCTCATCAACAAACAACCGTCCTCATCAACAAACAACCGTCCTCATCAACAAACAGTCCGTCCTCATCAACAAACAACCGTCCTCATCAACAAACAAACAAAGTCCGTCCTCATCAACAAACAGTCCGTCCTCATCAACAAACAACCCGTCCTCATCAACAAACAGTCCGTCCTCATCAACAAACAACCCGTCCTCATCAACAAACAGCCCGTCCTCATCAACAAACAGTCCGTCCTCATCAACAAACAACCCGTCCTCATCAACAAACAGTCCGTCCTCATCAACAAACAACCGTCCTCATCAACAAACAGTCCGTCCTCATCAACAAACATCAACCGTCCTCATCAACAAACAGTCCGTCCTCATCAACAAACAACAGTCCGTCCTCATCAACAAACAGCCCGTCCTCATCAACACCAGACCGTCCTCATCAACAACAGTCCGTCCTCATCAACAAACAGACCGTCCTCATCAACAAACAACCGTCCTCATCAACAAACAGACCGTCCTCATCAACAACAGACCGTCCTCATCAACAAACAGACCGTCCTCATCAACAAACAACCCGTCCTCATCAACAACAGACCGTCCTCATCAACAAACAGCCCGTCCTCATCAACAACAGACCGTCCTCATCAACAAACAGTCCGTCCTCATCAACAACAGTCCGTCCTCATCAACACCAGACCGTCCTCATCAACAACAGTCCGTCCTCATCAATCACAACAGCCCGTCCTCATCAACACCTGTTTATGAATAAGAAATGGGTTTCACACATTACAATTGATGACATTCGAACATTTATCGATTAGTGTTTCACTGAAGTGCTCTGTTCGAATCCCAACTCTGTAAACGCTCCACCCACGAACTGCTAAAAAAATAATTGCCGTCTAAATATGCACAATATGCTAATATACTTTTCATTTCGAGAACATTTCTATTCTGAATGAAGAGCATGGTCAAATTTGATGAATAGGTATTTTGGGGTCGGCTGCCGCATGGAATGAACATTGCTTGAGGATGGGTTAAGTGGGTGAAGCATTTAGGGGATTATTCGAACGCTGGAAGAGAGCCAATCACTGTTCAAGAAAGCTGTGATTGGTGTGCAGAACGTCCTCTTCAACAGAGGCTAAAAGCTCTTTAAAATAGTGAAGTTCGAACATTTTTTCGAACAGTGCCTCACTGACGATCTCTGTTCGAACAGCAACGATACTACACATGCAAATCATCGCCAACAGTACCTAATCACCTTACCTAACCTACGGCTAACTACTCATATATATCCTTAAAATAAGATTATTGATATATTAGGAAAACTATTTTTAATATACATTACACTAAAATTTATGAATGTATCTTGGTGGCGGCCGCCGCTTTAACGAGGCCAGGACGGAGTTAATGTAGGATATTTGTCATTAGGATGGGGGGAGTTTAGCGGTTGGATTAAGAAACATTTGCCTTGTGTTTATGAGTATGGTCTGTAATACTTCAAGAGGAGGATATATATACATAGAGGGAATATACACACCCTCATTCATCAGTGTATATATATATATATATATATACATTGAGAGTCTTGTATATTTACCCTCTTAATCCTAAACATAATCCAGGACTGATTGGATTAGTACACAGTCTGATTGGTCAGTAAAGTGGCCTTAATAACCCTCCAGAGGCTGATAGGTCTTAAGACACTCTTCTTAACAACCCTTCAAAGGGTTGATAGGTCATTATAACTCTCCAGACGGTGATAAGTCTTGAGCCCTGAAGACTTTATCTGTCTTCGAAGACTGAAGCAAAAGGTTTAGATCCACACTACATTGACCTTTTGACCATAATTGACCTATCGGTGATTTTCATCCCTATGGTGCGACGCCATAAGGCCGCAAATGGCTTTTTCCTCTTGCTCGATGAACCACTCCATTCGCTGGAGGGGGTGGGTGGAGGGGTTGAAGGAAGGGTGGATGGGGGGGGGGGGGTTTAGGGAAGGGGGGTATTAGATTAGTCGTTAAATTTTAAAAATTTAAAAACTTCAACAGTTGAACTTTGTTAATTTTGCCCCGAGGAGCGAGTTTATTGGGCAGCGCCACTCATCCTGTGTGTGGACACACCGCCATAGTGACAGTATTGGGCAGCGTCACTCATCCTGTGTGTGGACACACCGCCATAGTGACAGTATTGGGCAGCGACACTCATCCTGTGAGTGGACACACCGTCATAGTGACAGTATTGGACAGCGCCACTCATCCTGTGTGTGGACACACCGCCATAGTGACAGTATTGGGCAGCGTCACTCATCCTGTGTGTGGACACACCGCCATAGTGACAGTATTGGGCAGCGTCACTCATCCTGTGTGTGGACACACCGCCATAGTGACAGTATTGGGCAGCGTCACTCATCCTGTGTGTGGACACACCGCCATAGTGACAGTATTGGGCAGCGTCACTCATCCTGTGTGTGGACACACCGCCATAGTGACAGTACTGGGCAGCGTCACTCATCCTGTGAGTGAACACACCACCATAGTGACAGTATTGGGCAGCGTCACTCATCCTGTGAGTGGACACACCGCCATAGTGACAGTATTGGGCAGCGCCACTCATCCTGTGAGTGGACACACCGCCATAGTGACAGTATTGGGCAGCGCCACTCATCTTGTGAGTGGACACACCGCCATAGTGACAGTATTGGGCAGCGTCACTCATCCTGTGTGTGGACACACCGCCATAGTGACAGTATTGGGCAGCGCCACTCATCTTGTGAGTGGACACACCGCCATAGTGACAGTATTGGGCAGCGCCACTCATCCTGTGAGTGGACACACCGCCATAGTGACAGTATTGGGCAGCGTCACTCATCCTGTGAGTGGACACACCGCCATAGTGACAGTATTGGGCAGCGCCACTCATCCTGTGAGTGGACACACCGCCATAGTGACAGTATTGGGCAGCGTCACTCATCCTGTGAGTGGACACACCGCCATAGTGACAGTATTGGGCAGCGCCACTCATCCTGTGTGTGGACACACCGCCATAGTGACAGTATTGGGCAGCGTCACTCATCCTGTGAGTGGACACACCGCCATAGTGACAGTATTGGGCAGCGCCACTCATCCTGTGAGTGGACACACCGCCATAGTGACAGTATTGGGCAGCGCCACTCATCCTGTGAGTGGACACACCGCCATAGTGACAGTATTGGGCAGCGCCACTCATCCTGTGAGTGGACACACCGCCATAGTGACAGTATTGGGCAGCGCCACTCATCCTGTGAGTGGACACACCGCCATAGTGACAGTATTGGGCAGCGCCACTCATCCTGTGAGTGGACACACCGCCATAGTGACAGTATTGGGCAGCGTCACTCATCCTGTGAGTGGACACACCGCCATAGTGACAGTATTGGGCAGCGCCACTCATCCTGTGAGTGGACACACCGCCATAGTGACAGTATTGGGCAGCGCCACTCATCCTGTGAGTGGACACACCGCCATAGTGACAGTATTGGACAGCGCCACTCATCCTGTGAGTGGACACACCGCCATAGTGACAGTATTGGGCAGCGCCACTCATCCTGTGAGTGGACACACCGCCATAGTGACAGTATTGGGCAGCGCCACTCATCCTGTGAGTGGACACACCGCCATAGTGACAGTATTGGGCAGCGCCACTCATCCTGTGAGTGGACACACCGCCATAGTGACAGTACTGGGCAGCGCCACTCATCCTGTGAGTGGACACACCGCCATAGTGACAGTATTGGGCAGCGCCACTCATCCTGTGAGTGGACACACCGCCATAGTGACAGTATTGGACAGCGCCACTCATCCTGTGAGTGGACACACCGCCATAGTGACAGTATTGGGCAGCGCCACTCATCCTGTGAGTGGACACACCGCCATAGTGACAGTACTGGGCAGCGTCACTCATCCTGTGAGTGGACACACCGCCATAGTGACAGTATTGGACAGCGCCACTCATCCTGTGAGTGGACACACCGCCATAGTGACAGTATTGGGCAGCGCCACTCATCCTGTGAGTTGACACACCGCCATAGTGACAGTATTGGGCAGCGCCACTCATCCTGTGAGTGGACACACCGCCATAGTGACAGTATTGGGCAGCGCCACTCATCTTGTGAGTGGACACACCGCCATAGTGACAGTATTGGGCAGCGTCACTCATCCTGTGAGTGGACACACCACCATAGTGACAGTATTGGGCAGCGTCACCCATCCTGTGAGTGGACACACCGCCATAGTGACAGTATTGGGTAGCGCCACTCATCCTGTGAGTGGACACACCGCCATAGTGACAGTATTGGGCAGCGAACTCATCCTGTGAGTGGACACACCGCCATAGTGACAGTATTGGGCAGCGCCACTCATCTTGTGAGTGGACACACCGCCATAGTGACAGTATTGGGCAGCGCCACTCATCCTGTGAGTGGACACACCGCCATAGCCGCATGTACAACACTCCCCAATAGGAAGAAAACCCGCTGGGTTGTTCATCCTGTCACTTGTACCCAGACACAGCTGAGACTTGCTTAACTGTCTCAAGTGAACAGCTCCTCAAACAAGAAGATTAACATCTATCAACCCTTAAAAGCTTACGTTATCTTGCGGGTGCAAAATGGGGAAATCTTTTAAGAACAGTATCAATATTTGACAAACCATGTTTTCCTAACTCAAACAATGTGGGGTTTATTATTCTACACATATTTCTAATGTCTCTCAGGTGTTCACATCCACGTAGTCAAGGTCAAGGCGGTGTCCATCACTCTCACCACAGATTCTGCAACTTCGCTGATCAACTGTTGTTTCCATTCCATATCTCCATGGATATTTGTATCCCAGACGGATTCTCGCTATTACTGATTCTCTCCCTCGTCCTCCTCCTCTTCGTCCATAATGATTGGGATTGTCAGCTGCAACCATGTTGTACCATCGTACAGATTCACTGGTTTGTGCTTCTATCCTCCTTTCCTCAGTTACCTTGTCACGGTGATGTTGCCTGATAATACCTCTAATTTGTAGTTGAGTCTTGGGTATGAAGTATTCAATATGGTCTCCTTCAGCTCCTTCAGCAGCCAGCACATCTGCTCGTTCATTCCCACATATTCTAACATGGGAGGGGATCCCCAACATGGGAGGGGATCCCCAACATGGGAGAAGATCCACAGAAACTTGACGACTCTTCCCTGATTGGTAAGTTCTCTCACAGCTCTCTTAATTTCAGCGACTATTGCAAGATTTTCTGCCCGATTTTAACTTAGGCTTTGCAGTGCTGCTTTTGAATCAGTGCAAATCACTGCACCATTAGTGTTCCGTTCAAGAAACCTTAACGCCATAACAATGGCAGTTAGCTCTGCTTGCGTTGAAGAGGCATAGTTCTCAATACGCGCATTTTTCTTCATTTCTGCGTTGGAAGGTATTATCCTTGATTACCGTGTATGCTGCACCAGCCCTGCCATTGACAGGGTTAGATGACCCATCAGTGTAGATTTGATCTAGTTCATCTCCGGCTTCTTTATAAATTTCCTCGAGATACTTGTGCCTCATTTCTTGTGGTATCATGTTGGATTTTTTCGTGTTGTGAGGTCGATGTTGGAGTTGAGTGTTGGTGGGGGAGTTGAATGTTGGTGGGTGGGGATAAATGTTGGAGATGAATACCTGGCCGGGGTGTACATAGGGTTCAAGGAGATCAAATATTGTTTAGTAAGTGTTAAAACAAATTTTTGTTTTGTTGTTAAAATGGTTTCCGTCTCTTTCTTGAAGATTGGTGTGTGTGTGTGTGTGTGTGTGTGTGTGTGTGTGTGTGTGTGTGTGTGTGTGTGTGTGTGTGTGTGTGTGTGTGTGTGTGTGTGTGTGTGTGTGTGTGTACTCACCTAGATGTATTTGTGGGGGTTGAGCTCTGGCTCTTTGATCCCGCCTCTCAACCGTCAATCAACAGGTATACAGGTTCCTGAGCCTATTGGGCTCTATCATATCTACACTTGAAACTGTGTATGGAGTCAGCCTCCACCACATCACTGCCTAATGCATTCCATCCGTTAACTACTCTGACACTGAAAAAGTTCCTTCTAACGTCTCTGTGGCTCATGTGGGTACTCAGTTTCCACCTGCGTCCCCTTGTTCGCGTCCCACCAGTGTTGAATAGTTTATCCTTGTTTACCCGGTCGATTCCTCTGAGGATTTTGTAGGTTGTGATCATGTCTTTTCTTACTCTTCTGTCCTCCAGGGTCGTAAGGTGCATTTCCCGCAGCCTTTCCTCGTAACTCATGCCTCTTAGTTCTGGGCCTAGTCTAGTGACATACCTTTGAACTTTTTCCATTTTTCCTTTGAACTTTTGTGTGTGTGTGTGTGTGTGTGTGTGTGTGTGTGTGTGTGTGTGTGTGTGTGTGTGTGTGTGTGTGTGTGTGTGTGTGCGCGTGTGCGTGTGCGTGTGTGTATGATAAGAGACAATATAGAGATTCTTCCGTTTCCACATCGAATAATCTCACTTTATTCATGTAATCAATCAATTTACCAATTACCTAAAGTGGTTCGCAACTTAAGCTGAGCACACATAAGCTTGAGTCTTTATAACCTTGGTGCTTTTGTTGACGTAATGACCCAGCTTGATGACCAGCCTACCTCCACAACAGCATAATTGCTCCATGAATTATTACTCATTAAATCTTTCTCCATTCATATAAAACTTGTTTAATCACCTTGAATGGATTTAAGAATCATCTCATACCTTAGGCTTTTTATTGGCTAGCTAATCCGGGGGCTAATTAGCTGATTTATGGTTACTTTAACTAGTCGTTAATGGTAAAGGTTGTTAAGGAATTTATGAAGGTTGTTAGAGATAACAGATGATCGTTTGACAATCATTAGACAAAGATAAGCGGGGTGGGTAGACCGCATATTTTTGGATTACCTGAAAGCCTTTGACATAGTATCCAATAGCAGTTGAAAAAAGGCAGTGAGGAGCGACATAGCAGCTACTGCAGTGATGAAGGGAGTACCTAAGCGACAGAAGCCAGTGAGTCAATGTGAGAGATCTCAGAGCTGCGAGATATCACTATACCCGTTAAACCCAACGACGGAACTACGGCGTTGTAATACGTCGTGAAAACGTTATAACGAGAGGTAACAACTTCATTACAAGTTGTAACAAGCGGGAAAATAGGGACAGTTACGCTATGTGTTTCCAGTGTGGTAGATTTCTACAAGGTCCAGTTTTCGGACCTGTCCTCGGACCTGGCCTCGGACCTGTCCCCGGACCTGTCCCCGGACCTGTCCCCGGACCTGTCCTCGGACCTGTCCTTGGACCTGTCCTTGGACCTGTCCTTGGACCTGTCCTTGGACCTGTCCCCAGACCTGTCCTCGGACCTGTCCTCGGACCTGTCCTTGGACCTGTCCTCGGACCTGTCCTCGGACCTGTCCTTGGACCTGTCCCCAGACCTGTCCTCGGACCTGTCCTCGGACCTGTCCTTGGACCTGTCCTTGGACCTGTCCCCGGACCTGTCCTCGGACCTGGCCTCGGACCTGTCCTCGGACCTGTCCTCGGACCTGTCCTCTGACCTGTCCTCTGACCTGTCCTCGGACCTGTCCCCGGACCTGTCCCCGGACCTGTTCTCTGACCTGGCCTCGGACCTGTCCTCGGACCTGTCCTCTGACCTGGCCTCGGACCTGTCCTCTGACTTGTCCCCAGACCTGTCCTCGGACCTGTCCTCTGACCTGGCCTCGGACCTATCCTCGGACCTGTCCTCTGACCTGTCCTCTGACCTGTCCTCGGACCTGTCCCCGGACCTGTCCTCGGACCTGTCCCCGGACCTGTCCTTGGACCTGTCCTTGGACCTGTCCTTGGACCTGTCCCCGGACCTGTCCCCGGACCTATCCCCGGACCTGTCCCCGGACCTGTCCCCGGACCTGTCCTTGGACCTGTCCTCGGACCTGTCCTTGGACCTGTCCCCGGACCTGTCCCCGGACCTGTCCCCGGACCTGTCCTCGGACCTGTCCTCGGACCTGGCCTCGGACCTGTCCTTGGACCTGTCCCCGGACCTGTCCTTGGACCTGTCCCCGGACCTGTCCCCGGACCTGTCCTTGGACCTGTCCCCGGACCTGTCCTCGGACCTCTCCCCGGACCTGTCCTCGGACCTCTCCCCAGACCTGGCCTCGGACCTGTCCTCTGACCTGTCCTCGGACCTGTCCCCGGACCTGTCCTCGGACCTCTCCCCGGACCTGTCCCCGGAACTGTCCTTGGACCTGGCCTCGGACCTGTCCTCTGACCTGGCCTCGGACCTCTCCCCAGACCTGGCCTCGGACCTGTCCTCTGACCTGTCCCCAGACCTGGCCTCGGACTTGTCCCCAGACCTGGCCTCGGACCTGTCCTCGGACCTGCCCCCGGACCTGTCCCCGGACCTGTCCTCGGACCTATCCTCGGACCTGTCCCCGGACCTGGCCTCGGACCTGTCCTCTGACCTGTCCCCAGACCTGGCCTCGGACTTGTCCTCAGACCTGGCCTCGGACCTGTCCTCGGACCTGTCCCCAGACCTGTCCTCTGACCTGTCCTCTGACCTGTCCTCGGACCTGTCCCCGGACCTGTCCCCGGACCTGTCCTCTGACCTGGCCTCGGACCTGTCCTCGGACCTGTCCTCTGACCTCTCCCCGGACCTGTCCTCGGACCTCTCCCCGGACCTGTCCTCGGACCTGTCCTCTGACCTGTCCTCGGACCTGTCCTCTGACCTGTCCTCGGACCTGTCCCCGGACCTGTCCCCGGACCTGTCCCCGGACCTGTCCCCGGACCTGTCCTTGGACCTGTCCTTGGACCTGTCCTTGGACCTGTCCCCGGACCTGTCCCCGGACCTGTCCCGGACCTGTCCCCGGACCTGTCCCCGGACCTGTCCTTGGACCTGTCCTCGGACCTGTCCTTGGACCTGTCCCCGGACCTGTCCCCGGACCTGTCCCCGGACCTGTCCCCGGACCTGTCCCCGGACCTGTCCTTGGACCTGTCCTCGGACCTGTCCCCGGACCTGTCCTTGGACCTCTCCCCGGACCTGTCCCCGGAACTGTCCTTGGACCTGTCCCCGGACCTGGCCTCGGACCTATCCTCGGACCTGTCCTCGGACCTCTCCCCAGACCTGGCCTCGGACCTGTCCTCTGACCTGTCCTCGGACCTGTCCCCGGACCTGTCCTTGGACCTCTCCCCGGACCTGTCCCCGGAACTGTCCTTGGACCTGGCCTCGGACCTGTCCTCTGACCTGGCCTCGGACCTCTCCCCAGACCTGGCCTCGGACCTGTCCTCTGACCTGTCCCCAGACCTGGCCTCGGACTTGTCCCCAGACCTGGCCTCGGACCTGTCCTCGGACCTGCCCCCGGACCTGTCCCCGGACCTGTCCTCGGACCTATCCTCGGACCTGTCCCCGGACCTGGCCTCGGACCTGTCCTCTGACCTGTCCCCCCAGACCTCGGGCCTCGGACTTGTCCCCAGACCTGGCCTCGGACCTGTCCTCTGACCTGTCCCCGGACCTGGCCTCGGACCTATCCTCGGACCTGTCCTCGGACCTGTCCCCAGACCTGGCCTCGGACCTGTCCTCTGACCTGTCCCCGGACCTGTCCCCAGACCTGGCCTCGGACCTCTCCCCAGACCTGGCCTCGGACCTGTCCTCTGACCTGTCCTCGGACCTGGCCTCGGACCTGTCCTCTGACCTGTCCCCAGACCTGGCCTCGGACCTGTCCCCAGACCTGGCCTCGGACCTGTCCCCAGACCTGTCCTCGGACCTGTCCTCGGACCTGTCCTCGGACCTGTCCTCGGACTTGAGAGTTTAACTCGAGTAAGTGTAATGTATTGAAACCAGGTGGAGGGAGTCGGAGGCCGGCCGCAAGGTGCCAAATTTGAGATAACAAATCTTCATGAAACGGAGGGAATCTCTGAATTGATATCACACCGAACCTGTCTCCTGAAGTCCACATCAAAAGGATATCATCAGCGGCGTATGCGAGGCTGGCTAATATAAGAGTATCCTTCAGAAACTTGTGTAAGGAATCGATCAGGACCTTGTGTTCCACATATGTCAGACCAATCCTCGAGTATGCAGCTCCAACGTGGAGTCCATATGTAGTCAACTTAGACAAAATTCAAAGGCATGCCACGAGACTAGTCCCAGAACTACGAGGCTTGAGTTACAAGGAAAGGCTACATGAATTCAACTTCAAGTCGCTGGAAGAGCTAGAGGGAGACGTGATTACCTCCTACAAAATCCTCATAGAAATTGACAGGGTAGATAAAGACCAATTATTTAGCACGGGTGGTACTCGAACAAGAGAACAAAGATGGGAAATGTGTACACAAATGATTCTGAGAGATATTAGTCAGATTTTTCTTGATGTCAGAATAGTTATATTAGGCAGTGATGTGGTGGAGGCAGACTCCATACACAGTTTCAAATGTCTATATGACCTGTACAACAGTTGAGAGGCGGGACCAAGGAGCCGAAGCTTAACCCCCGCATGTGCAGTTAGATGAGAATGCCATAAGGCCCCCTCAAGCCCCACTCGTACTAGCAAGAAAGCAGAAATATTTGGTCTGAACTTTGGTATAAATATATATTTTTACCACATTTTCAAAATCTACGTTTTGTACGTGTTCCCGTCGTCTGAAGTGAGCTGAAGAGCTGTGGTTTCGGGCCATACAATTACCTTCGTGCGTGGAATATATGAATATTTTGACTGAACATGTTCCCCCCCCCCAAGACATACATGACGTTTTCTTTACGTCAGAACGTCACTGCGACGTCGTGGCGACGTTGTGCGCTTGAAAGGGGTTAACCCTTCGAGTACCCACCCAGTGGGTTCAATCCCCCCTTCCCCAGAGCAACGCTATTTCGACGTCGTATCAACGTGGATTTAACGTCGTATCAACGTTGCTTTAACGTCGTATCAACGTTGATTTAACGTCGTATCAACGTTGATTTAACGTCATATTAACGTTGATTTAACGTCGTATCAACGTTGCTTTAACGTCGTATCAACGTTGATTTAACGTCGTATCAACGTTGATTTAACGTCATATTAACGTTGATTTAACGTGGTATCAACGTTGCTTTAACGTCGTATCAACGTTGATTTAACATCGTATCAACGTTGTTTTGACGTCGAACTAACGTCGCTCTTGGGGCCGCGTGGCCCACTAGGCACCAAGACTAAATATAGGCTTTCCAAGTTTGTGTTACAATGTGAAACCAAATGAGCGAACTTAACAAGCAATTCGGAGGAGGTAATGACTGGTATAGGTCCCTAAACATGGCAGCTTCACCAACAGTCTGATTACTCCAGACTATTATCAAATTACTTGATTGGGCGATTCAGGAGGATGATTAGTAGTTAATTGAGGGGGGTTAGCCTCCTCTCATAAGACCTAATGAAGCCTAATATCCCGTTCCATATCCCTAATGGGATATGGAACAGGATTTATCCTTTTCATGTTCCATATCCTGTTATCCAGGATAACCTGTTATCTTGTCATATCCTGTTATCCGTATCCTGTTGTCCTGTCATAGCCTGTTATTCCTGTTATCCATATCCTGTTATCCTGTCATAGCCTGTTATTCCTGTTATCCATATCCTGTTATATCCAGTTATCCTGTCATATCCTGTTATCTATATCCAGTTATCCTGTCATATCCTGTTATCCATATCTTGTTATATCCTGTTATCCTGTCTTATCCTGTTATCCATATCCTGTTATCCATATCCCTAATGGGATATGGAACAGGATATGGATAGTGTAAGGGGGGTCAACCCACCCATGGTAATAGTGACCTGATCAACCTAATTATTATTAACCGCTTCACAAGTGTCTTACGTTTTCTATGCATCGGACTCAATAAAGGGGTTGCCTACGTTTCCTGGTTCGCTTAGAAGGTTGTGTTTTGTACGGAGTGGCTGGTCAAGAGAACGGGGTTCTTAACTCCTATATAATGGACAGAGATCACATGGATCAATATTTTTATTTTTTTTTTATTTTTGGTATAATTTATAATTTAATTTATATAATTTAGTTAATTTACATAATTGAATTTATTTAATTTAGTTGATTTATATAATTTAATATATATAGTTTATTTAATTTATATAAGTTAATTTAGTTAATTTAATTTAGTTAATTTATATAATTTAATTTATATAATTTAGTTAATTTACATAATTTAATTTATTTAATTTAGTTGATTTATATAATTTAATATATATAGTTTAATATAATTTATATAAGTTAATTTATTTAATTTAGTGAATTTATATAAATTAATTTATATAATCTAGTTAATTTCTATAATATAATTTGAGTATAATTTAGATAATAATTTATTATATTTCATTCTTTCTAAATAAGTTTTAGTCAAGAAGAAATGGTTTAGATAAATCTACAAAAGATATCTGCAAAAATTAGCTGATAGTATCATAAGGAAAACTGAGACATATTGAGTTATAGAATCATCTCAAGATAACCTCAAGATAACCAAGATAGGTTGCAATACGATTTTTTATCTTTTTTCTTCGGTATAACTAATAAATTATTGAACATATGGTGTAATATGACCTGAGCCAAGTCTTGAAATGTTAGGGGGGAAAAGTTTGCCAATGAAAATATTACATTTTTGCGTGTGGATGTGAGAAATTGATTGATAGATCATAGATTCACCGAGTCTATTGGAGTAGATATATATATATTTTTTTCTATGGTATTATCTTTGACCAAAGTCGTAAGTTTGCAAACGTCTCAATCACGAATGGAAAATCAATGATTAAGATTGGATACGAGGATGTCTTTGTGCAGGTGTGGTGGATGGTGGGTGTGGAGCAGGTGTGGTGGATAGTGGGTGTGGAGCACGTGTGGTGGATAGTGGGTGTGGAGCAGGTGTGGTGGATAGTGGGTGTGGGGTAGGTGTGGTGGGTGTGGAACAGATTGGGTGTTGACTGACATTTTCAGGTGTGGAGGAGTGTGGTGAAATATGGTGTGTGACGTAGTGTAGTGAAATATAGTGACCACAGTGAGATTGAGACGTCCAACATGACGTCAAGTCCGCCCCTGACCCCCCCGTCCAGTCCAACACTGATCGACTTCGGTACAAAAAAAATACAGATAAAAAATACAATAAAGTAAAAACCCTGACCTGTATCGTTCGCTCAGAACGCTGTCCACTACGTCAAGAAAGCAACGCTTCATGTAAATTTTAAATTGTCTTTCAAAATGTATATATATTTTGTTGGAGGTGAAACTATTTTTTGTTTTTAATGTAATACAATTGGTTTTGTATATCTCTGGTTCTATACTCCTGTGAGTGGTAGTGGATCCTGTACTCCTGTGAGTGGGAGTGGATCCTGTACTCCTGTGAGTGGTAGTGGTTCTATACTCCTGTGAGTGGTAGTGGATCCTGTACTCCTGTGAGTGGGAGTGGATCCTGTACTCCTGTGAGTGGTAGTGGATCCTGTACTCCTGTGAGTGGTAGTGGATCCGTACTCCTGTGAGTGGTAGTGGATCTGTACTCCTGTGAGTGGTAGTGGATCCTGTACTCCTGTGAGTGGTAGTGGATCCTGTACTCCTGTGAGAGGTAGTGGATCCGTACTCCTGTGAGTGGTAGTGGATCCGTACTCCTGTGAGTGGTAGTGGATCCGTACTCCTGTGAGTGGGAGTGGATCCTGTACTCCTGTGAGTGGTAGTGGATCCTGTACTCCTGTGAGTGGTAGTGGATCCTGTACTCCTGTGAGTGGTAGTGGATCCTGTACTCCTGTGAGTGGTAGTGGATCCTGTACTCCTGTGAGAGGTAGTGGATCCGTACTCCTGTGAGAGGTAGTGGATCCGTACTCCTGTGAGAGGTAGTGGATCCGTACTCCTGTGAGTGGTAGTGGATCCGTACTCCTGTGAGTGGTAGTGGATCTGTACTCCTGTGAGTGGGAGTGGATCCTGTACTCCTGTGAGTGGTAGTGGATCCTGTACTCCTGTGAGTGGTAGTGGATCCGTACTCCTGTGAGTGGTAGTGGATCTGTACTCCTGTGAGTGGTAGTGGATCCTGTACTCCTGTGAGTGGTAGTGGATCCTGTACTCCTGTGAGAGGTAGTGGATCCGTACTCCTGTGAGTGGTAGTGGATCCGTACTCCTGTGAGTGGTAGTGGTTCTATACTCCTGTGAGTGGTAGTGGATCCTGTACTCCTGTGAGTGGGAGTGGATCCGTACTCCTGTGAGTGGTAGTGGATCCGTACTCCTGTGAGTGGGAGTGGATCCTGTACTCCTGTGAGTGGTAGTGGATCCTGTACTCCTGTGAGTGGTAGTGGATCCTGTACTCCTGTGAGTGGTAGTGGATCCTGTACTCCTGTGAGTGGTAGTGGATCCTGTACTCCTGTGAGAGGTAGTGGATCCGTACTCCTGTGAGAGGTAGTGGATCCGTACTCCTGTGAGAGGTAGTGGATCCGTACTCCTGTGAGTGGTAGTGGATCCGTACTCCTGTGAGTGGTAGTGGATCTGTACTCCTGTGAGTGGTAGTGGATCCTGTACTCCTGTGAGTGGTAGTGGATCCTGTACTCCTGTGAGTGGTAGTGGATCTGTACTCCTGTGAGTGGTAGTGGATCCTGTACTCCTGTGAGTGGTAGTGTATCCTGTACTCCTGTGAGTGGTAGTGGATCTGTACTCCTGTGAGTGGTAGTGGATCCTGTACTCCTTTGAGTGGGAGTGGATCTGTACTCCTGTGAGTGGTAGTGGATCCTGTACTCCTGTGAGTGGTAGTGGATCCTGTACTCCTGTGAGTGGTAGTGGATCCTGTACTCCTTTGAGTGGGAGTGGATCTGTACTCCTGTGAGTGGTAGTGGATCCTGTACTCCTGTGAGTGGTAGTGGATCCTGTACTCCTGTGAGTGGTAGTGGATCCTGTACTCCTTTGAGTGGGAGTGGATCTGTACTCCTGTGAGTGGTAGTGGATCCTGTACTCCTTTGAGTGGGAGTGGATCTGTACTCCAGTGAGTGGGAGTGGATCTGTACTCCAGTGAGTGGGAGTGGATCTGTACTCCAGTGAGTGGGAGTGGATCCTGTACTCCTGTGAGTGGGAGTGGATCTGTACTCCAGTGAGTGGGAGTGGATCTGTACTCCAGTGAGTGGGAGTGGATCTGTACTCCTGTGAGTGGTAGTGGATCCTGTACTCCATTGAGTGGTAGTGGATCTGTACTCCTGTGAGTGGTAGTGGATCTGTACTCCTGTGAGTGGTAGTGGATCCTGTACTCCTTTGAGTGGGAGTGGATCTGTACTCCAGTGAGTGGGAGTGGATCTGTACTCCAGTGAGTGGGAGTGGATCTGTACTCCAGTGAGTGGGAGTGGATCTGTACTCCTGTGAGTGGTAGTGGATCTCATCTTACGGGGTTTAAACACGTTTGGTGATGGGGAAGAGGGGGGGTGGGGGAGTTTTGGGGGGTTTAGGGGGGGGGGTATGCCACCCCCCTCCCCCCCCCCCCCCCCCCCACCAACACAAGCCAATAAGAACAGCCTTTAACACCTCCAACGCGCTTTGTGATCTGTTACCTGATTGGCCGCCGCTGCAAGAGGGCGGAGCCAAGACGGACCGAAGGTGACCAATCAACTTTCTCCAAGCCTGCCTAAGACTGCTCTCAACGCAATCTAGGAAACTTAACATTCACTCAATCAGCAAAAAAAAAAAAACACCTCGAGTGCAAGGTGGTACTCAAGGCGAACACACGAAATAATGTTTACATTAATACATTTTTACTCTCAAGTTAAAAAAAAAAACAGTTTTTTTTTCACCCTGGTCGAATGCACCCGAAGCTGGAAGCACGCGTCGAATGCTCTTTCCAAAAGGGCACTCGCTCTGTTAAATAGTCAACTGCCAATTAGATAACTCTATTTTCGATTAGCGCGCGCGTCATAAAAAAAAAAAATCCGTTCCACATATATAAATTGATTGGAATCTTATTTCAATAGGAAATATTTCGTCTAAGTCTTTTTTCAGCTTCTAAGTCTAAGTCTCTAAGTCTCAGTCTTCGTTCAGTTTCTAAGTCTAAGTCTCTAAGTCTCAGTCTTCGTTCAGTTTCTAAGTCTAAGTCTCTAAGTCTCAGTCTTCGTTTAGTCTCTAAGTCTCAGTCTTCTTTCTAAGCTTTGATATTGTAATTGAAAGCCTTAAGCTTTCACTTAGGCATAAGATTCTATATCTAAGTTTTCAAATTAAGCTTCTAAATCTAATTGAATATATCTAAATCTAATTCTATAATGTCCGTGTGGTGTTTAACTGAGTATTTTTTTTGTCACTAAATGATTAGAATTTCATACATGTAATATAAATTTACATGTAAATTGATAGGCAAATTTACGTGTGTGTGTAAATTAAAACTATATGCAAAAATCATGTATGTAAATTTAAATGCATGAAAACTATACGCAAATCAACATATATATATATATATATATATATATATATATATATATATATATATATATATATATATATATATATATATATATATATATATATATATATATATATATATGTCGTACCTAGTAGCCAGAATGCACTTCTCGGCCTACTATGCAAGGCCAGATTTGCCTAATAAGCCAAGTTTTCCTGAATTAATATATTATCTCAAATTTTTTTCTTATGAAATGATAAAGCTACCCATTTCATTATGTATGAGGTCAATTTTTTTTATTGGAGTTAAAATTAACGTAGATATATGACCGAACCTAACCAACCCTACCTAACCTAACCTATCTTTATAGGTTCGGTTGGGTTAGGTAGCCAAAAATGTTAGGTTAAGTTAGGTTAGGTAGTCGAAAAACCATTAATTCATGAAAACTTGGCTTATTAGGCAAATTGGGCCTTGCATAGTAGGCTTAGAAGTGCGTTCTGGCTACTAGGTACGACACATATATATATATATATATATATATATATATATATATATATATATATATATATATATATATATATATATATATATATATATATATATATATATATTGTTTTCCTCTCTTGGGTCGTAAATCGTCCGTATATAGCCCCGTATAGCTGAAGGGTAGTTCAGCTGTTATAACGGATTAGCCGAGCATATAGCCTGAAGATGTTGGGGTCGGTAGCTGCTTGGACGAGCACAGTCTGAGGTTGGGGATCGAGGGGCGTTCTTTTAACCCACGTACTGCAAAAAAAAAAAAAAAAAAAATAAAAAAACTGAATTCCTAATTAACCCTCCGTTATCTTGAGGTTATCTTGAGATGATTTCGGGGTTTAGCGTCCCCGCGGCCCGGTCCTAGACCAGGCCTTCTTTTTTGTTACACACACACACACACCAGGAAACAGCAGCCCGTAGCAGCTGTCTAACTCCCAGGTACCTATTTACTGATAGGTAAATAGGAGCATCAGAGGGAAAGAAACAGCCCATTGGTTTCCGCCTTCCCTTGGATCGAACCCGGAATCTTAGGACTACGAAACCCGAGCGTTGTCTACTCAGCCGTCAGGCCCCCTAATCCACTCTCTAATCTGAGATTGGCGTTGAATACCCATAGACTTGTTCAATATTTGCATTGTGATCTTATTGCTTGGTCCGTAGAGCGACGGTCTCGCTTCTTGCAGGGTCTGCGTTCGATTTCCCCGATGCTCCGAAGAGGTTGGAGACTGTTCCCTCACTTCATCCTCACATCCGGGCTCCTTGTCCTCATATTATAGCTCCTTGTCCTCATACCCCAGCTCCTTGTCCTCATATCATAGCTCCTTGTCCTCATATCCCAGCTCCTTGTCCTCATATCATAGCTCCTTGTCCTCATATCCCAGCTCCTTGTCCTCATATCCCAGCTCCTTGTTCTCATATCCCAGCTCCTTGTCCTCATATCCCAGCTCCTTGTCCTCATATCCCAGCTCCTTGTCCTCATATCTCAGCTCCTTGTCCTCATATCCCAGCTCCTTGGCCTCATATTCCAGCTCCTTGTCCTCATATCTCAGCTCCTTGTCCTCATATCCCAGCTCATTGTCTTCATATCCCAGCTCCTTGTCCTCATATCCCAGCTCCTTGTCCTCATATCCCAGCTCATTGTCTTCATATCTCAGCTCCTTGTCCTCATATCGCAGCTCCTTGTCCTCATATTCAATCTCCTTGGCCTCATATCCCAGCTCCTTGTCCTCATATCCCAGCTCCTTGTCCTCATATCCCAACTCTTTGTCCTCATATCCCAGCTTCTTGTCCTCATATCCCAGCTCCTTGTCCTCATATCCCAGCTCCTTGTCCTCAT
>NW_025559621.1:32500-40000 GCF_020424385.1 Procambarus clarkii
GCTCCTTGTCCTCATATTCCAGCTCCTTGTCCTCATATCCCAGTTCCTTGTCCTCATATTCCAGTTCATTGTCCTCATATTCCAGTTCCTTGTCCTCATATCCCAGTTCCTTGTCCTCATATTCCAGCTCCTTGTCCTCATATCCCAGCTTCTTCCCCTCATACCCCAGCTCCTTGTCGTCATACCCCAGCTCCTTGTCCTCATATCCCAGCTTCTTCCCCTCATATCCCAGCTCCTTGTCCTCATACCCCAGCTCCTTGTCCTCATACCCCAGCTCCTTGTCTTCATACCCCAGCTCCTTGTCCTCAAAGCCCAGCTCCTTGTCCTCATACCCCAGCTCCTTGTCCTCATACCCCAGCTCCTTGTCCTCATACCCCAGCTCCTTGTCCTCATATCCCAGCTCCTTGTCCTCATATCCCAGCTCCTTGTCCTCATACCCCAGCTCCTTGTCCTCATATCCCAGCTTCTTCCCCTCATATCCCAGCTCCTTGTCCTCATATCCCAGCTCCTTGTCCTCATATCCCAGCTCCTTGTCCTCATATCCCAGCTTCTTCCCCTCATATCCCAGCTCCTTGTCCTCATACCCCAGCTCCTTGTCCTCATATCCCAGCTCCTTGTCCTCATACCCCAGCTCCTTGTCCTCATACCCCAGCTTCTTGTCCTCATATCCCAGTTCCTTGTCCTTATATCCCAGCTCCTTGTCCTCATATCCCAGCTCCTTGTCCTCATACCCCAGCTCCTTGTCCTCATACCCCAGCTCCTTGTCCTCATATCCCAGCTTCTTCCCCTCATATCCCAGCTCCTTGTCCTCATATCCCAGCTCCTTGTCCTCATATCCCAGCTCCTTGTCCTCATACCCCAGCTCCTTGTCCTCATACCCCAGCTCCTTGTCCTCATATCCCAGCTCCTTGTCCTCATATCCCAGCTCCTTGTCCTCATATCCCAGCTCCTTGTCCTCATATCCCAGCTCCTTGTCCTCATATCCCAGTTCTTAGTCTCTCACGTTGAACGTTGCTCCCACGCGAGATAAAGGTTACTTAAGCGTGGTTAGGTTGCTTTATAAATTATAGAATTGCACTATTTTCCTTTGTCATAGTTTTGGGTTAGGCCGGCCAGGTATAGGCCCGTGGACTTAATATCTCAGCAAACACACAACGTAACATTCTCAATCGACTTGAGAATGGTCCAGGACGGACCGAAACGTCGTCGTCCCTTCAACTTCTAGTGTGTGGTCTGGTCAACATACTTCAGTCACGTTATTGTGATGCAACGTAACGGTCCCTATGATTCCCCTTGTTACAACTTGTAATAAAGTTGTTATATGGTGTTATAACGTTTTTATGACGTATTTGAACGTTGTTACAACTTGCTCGAACGTTGTAGGAACGTTGTAGCAACGTTGTCGTTTCGTTATGTGTTTGACGGGCCGGGGCCCGGAACGTCAATCGTAGGTCTTTGCTGCATCTGTTTTGGGCTCCTTACCTCCTCTTGGCGACCATCTTGGGTTCTTCCGTCCTTACGTATCCGTCTTGTGTCTGTCCTGCATCCCTGTTGGCTCCGTCTTTAATCCGTCTATCTCTCCTGTCTAGCGTTCGGGAAGGTATGGATCAGAGAGCGATTATCTAGCCACATATTATCCCGTGATATTTTCTTTTAGTTTTGTTTTCAACATTGCCATAAATTTAAGCAATGGCAGCATGTATGTTGTTTGTTCTGGCTTTCGTGGAGGGGGGGGGGGGGAGGGGTTAGAGATGTTGATATATTGTGTAGTGAGTTACTGAGCACTCAATCACAGATGGTGAGTGATGGGTATCCGATAGTGGCCCGCCGTCTGCTGGATTTGACTCACCTCTCTGCTGGCCCTGACTCACCTCTCTGCTGGCCCTGTCTCACCTCTCTGCTGGCCCTGACTCACCTCTCTGCTGGCCCTGACTCACCTCTCTGCTGGCCCTGACTCACCTCTCTGCTGGCCCTGACTCACCTCTCTGCTGGCCTACCTATGAGGGTGCGTGGGTGAATGTGTGTGTGTGTGTGTGTGTGTGGAGGAGGGGGGGAGGGTGTGGGTGTAATGTGTGTGTATGTGTTCAGGTGTGTGTGTGTGTGTGTGAGAATGTGTTGGTGTATGTATAAGTATGAGTATGAGTTTGGGTGTGTATTAATTGGTCATTGGGGGTTTGGAGCTCCACAGTGACTGTTACTCATTATAAATTGATTTTAATATCATAACAGTTAACACACCTCGGATGTTAACCCATAACCCCATTAAACGTGTTAAAACAACGGTAAGTGGAGCTGGTAAGACAGTCATTAACCACCTGTGTCGATGAGGGAACGGTAAGTCGATTCATCATATCGACTCATCACCTGGAGAGTATTAACTACCCCGCACTCACCGCCCGAGTTAATGTGAATATATTCACCACAAGTAGCCACAGCGGCGCGTAAATCAACCTGGTTCTAATGAATACTGTGGTGGGTAGCGGAGCCAACGCCAGAGCCGCTCCTAGGGGAAAAAATAATATTATTTCTCATATCTGTGTCCTTAGGCGAAAACAGTAGCTGTTAGTATCTTTATATTTTTAGTTTTACACACGGGAGGGTACAGGAGCAGACGACTGCTGACTCCTGTTAGCTGGCTGAGAGCTTTCCCTTCCCATAGCTCATGGTAAGCCTTACCCTACTAGTTTTACACACAGGAGGGTACAGGAGCAGACGACTGCTGACTCCTGTTAGCTGGCTGAGAGCTTTCCCTTCCCATAGCTCATGGTAAGCCTTACCCTACTAGTTTTACACACAGGTGGGTACAGGAGCAGACGACTGCTGACTCCTGTTAGCTGGCTGAGAGCTTTCCCTTCCCATAGCTCATGGTAAGCCTTACCCTACTAGTTTTACACACAGGAGGGTACAGGAGCAGACGACTGCTGACTCCTGTTAGCTGGCTGAGAGCTTTCCCTTCCCATAGCTCATGGTAAGCCTTACCCTACTAGTTTTACACACAGGTGGGTACAGGAGCAGACGACTGCTGACTCCTGTTAGCTGGCTGAGAGCTTTCCCTTCCCATAGCTCATGGTAAGCCTTACCCTACTAGTTTTACACACAGGTGGGTACAGGAGCAGACGACTGCTGACTCCTGTTAGCTGGCTGAGAGCTTTCCCTTCCCATAGCTCATGGTAAGCCTTACCCTACTAGTTTTACACACAGGTGGGTACAGGAGCAGACGACTGCTGACTCCTGTTAGCTGGCTGAGAGCTTTCCCTTCCCATAGCTCATGGTAAGCCTTACCCTACTAGTTTTACACACAGGTGGGTACAGGAGCAGACGACTGCTGACTCCTGTTAGCTGGCTGAGAGCTTTCCCTTCCCATAGCTCATGGTAAGCCTTACCCTACTAGTTTTACACACAGGTGGGTACAGGAGCAGACGACTGCTGACTCCTGTTAGCTGGCTGAGAGCTTTCCCTTCCCATAGCTCATGGTAAGCCTTACCCTACTAGTTTTCCCTGGAACACGACCCACCAATCGGTTAACAACCAGGTACCCAATTACTGCCGGGTGAACTGGGGCGAGCAGTTAATATCGGGCACCCCGTCAATACTCCCCGCCCAGGACTCGAACCCAATCCAAATCTCTAGAGAGGCGTGGGATGAGGGTGTTTTCCCCAACATCTCCTGGAACTGCTCGTATCTCCATGCCCAGAGAGAAAAAATACGTATCAACGTTTCATATGATTTTTCTCAAACATTTATTTGTTAAAGTCCAGCATCTCGCGATTGAGTAGTGGGGATATCTTGAGGTTATCTTGAGATGATTTCAGGGCTTTAGTGTCCCCTCGGCCCGGTCCTCGACCAGGCCTCCACCCCCCAGGAAGCAGCCCGTGACAGCTGACTAACACCCAGGTACCTATTTTACTGCAAGGTAACAGGGGCATAGGGTGAAAGAAACTCTGCCCATTGTTTCTCGCCGGCGCCTGAGATCGAACCCAGGACCACAGGATCACAAGTCCAGCGTGCTGTCCGCTCGGTTGACCGGCTCCCTGTAGGAGCCGGCTTTGGTGTTAGGACAAAGTAAGGATAAGACTCAGTGAGAAAGGATTAAATGGCATCCATCCCTAATGTCGAGATTCGTATAGCCTTACAGTGAGGAATTCACGTTTATGAAGCTTGTTGGAAAGCATGTTGATGCCTTGAAGATCCTCTGGAAGCCATACGGTTCCACTAACTGTTCTGGAACGTTTTCTGCTAATGGTGCTGGAACGTTTTCTGCTAACGGTGTTGGAACGTTTTCCGCTAACGGTGCTGGAACGTTTTCTGCTAACGGTGTTGGAACGTTTTCTGCTAACGGTGCTGGAACGTTTTCTGCTAACGGTGTTGGAACGTTTTCCGCTAACGGTGCTGGAACGTTTTCTGCTAACGGTGTTGGAACGTTTTCTGCTAATGGTGCTGGAACGTTTTCTGCTAACGGTGCTGGAACGTTTTCCGCTAACGGTGCTGGAACGTTTTCTGCTAACGGTGTTGGAACGTTTTCTGCTAACGGTGCTGGAACGTTTTCCGCTAATGGTGCTGGAACGTTTTCTGCTAACGGTGCTGGAACGTTTTCTGCTAACGGTGCTGGAACATTTCTGCTAATGGTGCTGGAACGTTTTCTGCTAACGGTGCTGGAACGTTTATTGCTAACGGTGCTGGAACGTTTTCCGCTAATGGTGCTGGAACGTTTTCTGCTAACGGTGCTGGAACGTTTTCCACTAATGGTGCTGGAACGTTTTCTGCTAACGGTGCTGGAACGTTTTCTGCTAACGGTGTTGGAACGTTTTCTGCTAATGGTGCTGGAACGTTTTCTGCTAACGGTGTTGGAACGTTTTCTGCTAACGGTGCTGGAACGTTTTCCGCTAACGGTGTTGGAACGTTTTCTGCTAACGGTGTTGGAACGTTTACCGCTAATGGTGCTGGAACGTTTTCTGCTAACGGTGCTGGAACGTTTTCTGCTAACGGTGCTGGAACGTTTTCTGCTCACGGTGTTGGAACGTTTTCTGCTAACGGTGCTGGAACGTTTTCTGCTCACAGTGTTGGAACGTTTTCTGCTAACGGTGCTGGAACGTTTTCTGCTCACAGTGTTGGAACGTTTTCTGCTAACGGTGTTGGAACGTTTACCGCTAATGGTGCTGGAACGTTTTCTGCTAACGGTGCTGGAACGTTTTCTGCTAACGGTGTTGGAACGTTTACCGCTAATGGTGCTGGAACGTTTTCTGCTAACGGTTCTGGAACGTTTTCTGCTAACGGTGCTGGAACGTTTTCCGCTAATGGTGCTGGAACGTTTTCTGCTCACAGTGTTGGAACGTTTTCCGCTAACGGTGCTGGAACGTTTTCTGCTAACGGTGTTGGAACGTTTTCTGCTAACGGTGCTGGAACGTTTTCCGCTAATGGTGTGGGAACGTTTTCCGCTAACGGTGTGGGAACGTTTTCCGCTAACGGTATGGGAACGTTTTCCACTAATCATAGCACAGGGAAAGGTCTTATCAAGAATTTACGCATCTCTTTGCGAAACCTGTACATCTTTCTTAAAACATGGCAGCTGTGTTAGTGTGTGGTGGAGTAGTTATAGTGGTGTGGTGGTTAGTGGTTAGTGGTGTGGTAGAGTAATGGTAGTGATGTGGTGGTGGTGGGGGGGGTAATGTGTAGTGGTTGTTTGAAGTATATATCCTGTAGTTTGTGGTGGTAGTTTGAGGTATATAGCTGGTAGTTAGTGGTGCAGGCTTGGTTGTTAAGTCAAAGGAAGTATAATTCGGATTATGCCATCGAGGATCGAACGCCGACCCTGCAAGAAGCGCGGCCGTAGCTCTACCGACCAGGCCATGTGGATGGGCGAGGTAAAAAAAAATCTTGCAACGACATATTAGTAAAAAAAATCAAAGCACTATAATACTGCCGTTTTCTATGCATCGGCCTCAATAAGTTAGGTTGGTTGCTTGGGCTTGAATCTTTCTGACTACGCAAAACAGTCGTATTTCCGACGGAGTCGCAATTGAAAAGAACTTACTTCATTATTAGCTTAATGTCTTTTACAGGTATTCAGAGTCCCTTCAAAAAATACCTAATATAAACATATGAATTTGTTGACCAGACCACACACTAGAAGTTGAAGGGACGACGACGTTTCGGTCCGTCCTGGACCATTCTCAAGTCGATTGAATGGTCCAGGACGGACCGAAACGTCGTCGTCCCTTCAACTTCTA
Source organism: Procambarus clarkii (assembly GCF_020424385.1). Classification (NCBI taxonomy): domain Eukaryota; kingdom Metazoa; phylum Arthropoda; class Malacostraca; order Decapoda; family Cambaridae; genus Procambarus; species Procambarus clarkii. The sequence continues at coordinate 38,728 of NW_025559621.1, forward strand.
GTGTGTGGTCTGGTCAACATACTTCAGCCACGTTATTGTGACTCATCGCCTGCATATGAATTTGTCTATTAGTTATATCATCTAATATATGTCTGTTATATCTATCATCTAATATATGTCTGTTATATCTATCATCTAATATATGTCTGTTATATCTATCATCTAATATATGTCTGTTATATCTATCATCTAATTTATGCCAATTATTTCTATCATCTAATTTCTTTGCCTCTATTCCATCACGGTTCATTAATCCGTAAAATGTATCAAGGTAATTAGAGGGCAATTAGTCATGATTACCAGTGTAGCGGGGTCGTGTGTCATGTTTATGTCGTATAATGAAGAGGTTGTTCATGTTTCCCCTTTGGCCAAGGACTAAAACTGTCAGATCTGACACATATAACCTCAGTGTCCCCTAGTAGACATGCACAATGTAACCAGGACGTTGTGGCGACGTCTGGGGAACGTTGTGGCGACGTCTGGGGAACGTTGTGGCGACGTTCGGGACGTTGTGGCGACGTCTGGGGAACGTTGTGGCGACGTTCGGAACGTTGTGGCGACGTCTGGGGAACGTTGTGGCGACGTCTGGGGAACGTTGTGGCGACGTTCGGGACGTTGTGGCGACGTCTGGGGAACGTTGTGGCGACGTTCGGGACGTTGTGGCGACGTCTGGGGATGTTGTGGCGACGTCTGGAACGTTGTGGCGACGTCTGGAACGTTGTGGCGACGTCTGGAACGTTGTGGCGATGTTTGCGATGTTGTGGCGACGTCTGGAACGTTGTGGCGACGTCTGGAACGTTGTGCCGACGTCTGGGACGTTGTGGCGACGTCTGGAACGTTGTGGCGACGTTCGGGACGTCTGGCAACGTCTGGGACGTTTTGGCGACGTCTGGAACGTTGTGGCGACGTTCGGGACGTTCTGGCAACGTCTGGAACGTTGTGGCGACGTCCGGGACGTTGTGGCGACGTCTGGGGACGTTGTGGCGACGTTAGGGACATTGTGGCGACGTCTGGAACGTTGTATTGAACAAGGAGCTGGGGTATGAGGACAAGGAGCTGGGGTATGAGGACAAGGAGCTGGGATATGAGGACAAGGAGCTGGAATATGAGGACAAGGAGCTGGGATATGAGGACAAGGAGCTGGGATATGAGGACAAGGAGCTGGGATATGAGGACAAGGAGCTGGAATATGAGGACAAGGAGCTGGGATATGAGGACAAGGAGCTGGGATATGGGGACAAGGAGCTGGGATATGAGGACAAGGAGCTGGGAT
>NW_025559621.1:45000-65000 GCF_020424385.1 Procambarus clarkii
ACACACACACACACACACACACACATACGTACACTCAACAACACCCTTGTGCCCGCACCAACATAGCAACACAGTGTTACAATTCCCAAAAAATACTTAATTTTTCCCACCAAACACCAGATTCTTAAGTGTATCTTCAGGCTTAAAACACACACACACACACACACGTTAGTTAATGTTAGAAGCATTCCCCCAGTAGGAATGAGCGACCACAGTGTACTGGTGTTTGAGTACTTGATTGAAGAAGGGTTATTGAACTCGAGGAGGGATACCGAAACCAAAAGGTTAGCATACCGAAAGGGAAACTATGAGGGGATAAGAAAATTCCTAACAGATATAGCATGGGAAACAGAGCTCAGGGGAAAGACGGCCCAAGATATGATGGATTACATCACGCAGAAGTGCAAGGACGCAGCAAACAAGTTTGTCCCAGTCCAAAAGGAAAACAGAGAAATGAAGATGAGAAACCCATGGTTTAATCAAAGATGTAGGCTAGCTAAGCAGCAAAGTAAAAGGGCATGGAGAAACTATAGGAATAACAGGACACTGGAGAGCAGAGAAAGATACCAGAATGCCAGGAATGAATATGTCAGGATGAGAAGAGAGGCAGAAAGACAATACGAAAATGACATCGCAAGCAAGGCAAAGACTCAGCCTAAATTGTTGCATAGCCACATTAGGAGAAAAACAACAGTAAAGGAACAGGTTATGAGATTAAGGATAGGGGCGGAAGGATTCACTACAAATGACAAGGAAGTGTGTGAGGAATTGAATAAGAAATTCCAGGAGGTCTTCACCTTAGAACAAGGAGAAATTCCAGAGGTAAGTGAGGGAATAGCTAACCAGGAACCACTGGAAGAGTTTGAGATTACCAGTGGGGAAGTAAGGAAGTGTTTACTAGAGTTGGACGTGACGAAGGCTATAGGCCCAGATGGAATCTCCCCTTGGGTTCTAAAGGAAGGAGCAAGAGAACTGAGCCTACCACTCTCCATAGTGTATAACAAATCACTGGCAACAGGGGAACTGCCAGATACTTGGAAAGCAGCTAACGTAGTCCCGATATACAAAAAAGGGGATAGACAGGAGGCACTGAACTACAGGCCAGTGTCCCTAACCTGCATACCATGCAAGCTGATGGAGAAGATTGTGCGAAAAAAACTAGTGGAGCATCTGGAGCGAAGGAACTTTGTAACACAGCATCAACATGGGTTCAGGGATGGCAGGTCCTGCCTCACAGGGTTACTTGAATTCTACGACCAGGCAACAAAAATAAGGCAAGAAAGAGAAGGGTGGGCAGACTGCATATTTTTGGATTGTCAGAAAGCCTTTGATACAGTGCCACACAAGAGGCTAGTGCGAAAGTTGGAGATGCAGGCTGGAGTGAGAGGGAAGGTACTCCGGTGGATAGAGGAATACCTAAGCAACAGGAGACAACGAGTCTGTGTGAGGGGTGAGGTCTCAGATTGGCGAGACGTCACAAGTGGAGTCCCGCAGGGGTCAGTCCTTGGACCTATACTGTTTCTGGTATATGTAAATGATCTCCCAGAGGGTATAGATTCGTTCCTCTCAATGTTTGCCGACGATGCAAAAATTATGAGGAGGATTGAAACAGAGGATGATAGTAGGAGGCTACAAGATGACCTGGATAGACTGAGTGAATGGTCCAACAAATGGCTGTTGAAGTTCAACCCGAGTAAATGCAAAGTAATGAAACTAGGCAGTGGAAACAGGAGGCCAGGCACAGGATACAGAATAGGAGATGAAGTACTTAATGAAACAGACAGAGAGAAAGATCTAGGAGTTGATATCACACCAAACCTGTCTCCTGAAGCCCACATAAAGAGAATAACGTCTGCGGCATATGCGAGGCTGGCTAACATCAGAACGGCGTTCAGGAACCTGTGTAAGGAATCATTCAGAATCTTGTACACCACATATGTAAGACCAATCCTGGAGTATGCGGCCCCAGCATGGAGCCCGTACCTTGTCAAGCACAAGACGAAGCTGGAAAAAGTCCAAAGGTATGCTACTAGACTAGTCCCAGAACTAAGAGGCATGAGTTATGAGGAAAGGCTGCGGGAAATGCACCTCACGACACTGGAAGACAGAAGAGTAAGGGGGGACATGATCACAACCTACAAAATCCTCAGGGGAATCGACCGGGTAAACAAGGACGAACTTTTCAACACTGGTGGGACGCGAACAAGGGGACACAGGTGGAAGCTGAGTACCCAAATGAGCCACAGAGACGTTAGAAAGAACTTTTTCAGTGTCAGAGTAGTTAGCAAATGGAATGCATTAGGAAGTGATGTGGTGGAGGCTGACTCCATTCACAGTTTCAAATGTAGATATGATAGAGCCCAATAGGCTCAGGAATCTGTACACCAGTTGATTGACGGTTGAGAGGCGGGACCAAAGAGCCAGAGCTCAACCCCCGCAAGCACAATTAGGTGAGTACAATTAGGTGAGTACACACACACACACACACACACACACACATTTAAATACATGGATGGCGATATACTAAAGAAATTGTTCATGACTTTTGTTAGGCCAAAGCTAGAATATGCAGCTGTTGTGTGGTGCCCATATCTTAAGAAGCACATCAACAAACTGGAAAAGGTGCAAAGACATGCTACTAAGTGGCTCCCAGAACTGAAGGGCAAGAGCTACGAGGAGAGGTTAGAAGCATTAAATATGCCAAAACTGGAAGACAGAAGAAAAAGAGGTGATATGATCACTACGTACAAAATAGTAACAGGAATTGATAAAATCGACAGGGAAGACTTCCTGAGACCTGGAACTTCAAGAACAAGAGGCCATAGATTTAAACTAGCTAAACACAGATGCCGAAGAAATATAAGAAAATTCACCTTCGCAAATAGAGTGGTAGACGGTTGGAACAAGTTAGGGGAGAAGGTGGTGGAGGCCAAGACCGTCAGTAGTTTCAAAGCGTTATATGACAAAGAGTGCTGGGAAGATGGGACACCACGAGCGTAGCTCTCATCCTGTAACTACACTTAGGTAATTACACTTAGGTAATTACACACACACACACACCATGTTTTATTTTCAAATGGCTCAATCTCTGTTTTAAACTTGTGTTTTTTTTTCTGTTTTGGGGGTTTTTAAGATTTATGTTAAGCCTGAGAGGGGGAATTGTAGCTGTCACTTGATTTTTTTTTTTTTTTATTTTGTTTGATTTGATTTGTCTTGTTTTGGTAGGGGGGGAGGGGATTGTATAGCTGCTAACTACTCAAAGCTGGTCGTTTAATTACTGTTGGTGATTCCCTAAATGGTCGTTAATCACTGTTAGTGACTGACTAATGGTCGTTAATCACTGTTGGTGATTCACTAATGGTCGTTAATCACTGTTGGTGATTCACTAATGGTCGTTAATCACTGCTGGTGATTCACTAATGGTCGTTAATCACTGTTGGTGATTCACTAATGGTCGTTAATCACTGTTGGTGAATCACTAATAATCATTAATCACTGCTGGTGATTCACTAATGGTCGTTAATCAGTGTTGGTGATTCACTAAATGGTCGTTAATCACTGCTGGTGATTCACTAATGGTCGTTAATCACTGTTGGTGATTCACTAATGGTCGTTAATCACTGCTGGTGATTCACTAATGGTTGCCAGCACTGCTGGTGATCCACCAGGCTGTAGCTACCGTTACTCGGCAAATTCCTCGACACGTTCCCTAAACTTCTGTAGCAGAAAAAAGTTATGGGTAAAAAAGTAGAGTTAAGTGGACCGTGAAGGAACAGGAGTCGTGGAAGAGGTGCTCAAAAACAGTGCCTTTGGGGGGTGTAAGGGGGGTGTTGGGGGTGTAGGGGAGGTGTAAGGGGGTGTAGGGGGGTGTAGGGGGGTGTAGGGGGGGGGGGGTGTAGGGGAGGTGTAAGGGGGTGTAGGGGGGTGTAGGGGAGGTGTAGGGGGGTGTAGGGGAGGTGTAAGGGGGTGTAGGGGGGTGTAGGGGAGTTGTAGGGGTGTAAGGGGGTGTAGGGGAGGTGTAAGGGGGTGTAGGGGGTGTAGGGAGGTGTAGGTGGGGTGTAAGGGGGTGTAGAGGTGTAGGGGAGGTGTAAGGGGGTGTACAGGGGGATGTAGGGGAGGTGTAAGGGGGTGTAGGGGGGTGTAGGGGAGGTGTAGGGGGGTGTAGGGAGGCGTAAGGGGGTGTAGGGGGTGTAGGGGAGGTGTAAGGGGTGTAGGGGGGTGTAGGGGAGGTGTAAGGGGGTGTAGGGGGGTGTAGGGGAGGTGTAAGGGGGTGTAGGGGAGGTGTAAGGGGGTGTAGGGGGTGTAGGGGAGGTGTAAGGGGTGTAGGGGGGTGTAGGGGAGGTGTAAGGGGGTGTAGGGGGATGTAGGGGAGGTGTAGGGGGTGTAGGGGAGGTGTAAGGGGGGTGTATGGGGGTGTAGGGTGTGTAGGGAGGTGTAGGTGGGGTGTAAGGGGGGTGTAGGGGAGGTGTAAGGGGGTGTACGGGAGGTGTAGGGGAGGTGTAGGGGAGGTGTAGGGGGGTGTAAGGGGGTGTATGGGGGTGTAGGGGGGTGTAAGGGGGTGTTGGGGAGGTAGGGGAGGTGTAAGGGGGTGTAGGGGAGGTGTAAGGGGGTGTAGGGGTGGTGTAAGGGGGTGTAGGGGAGGTGTAAGGGGGTGTAGGGGAGGTGTAGGGGAGGTGTAAGGGGGTGTAGGGGAGGTGTAAGGGGGGTGTAGGGGAGGTGTAGGGGGGTGTAGGGGAGGTGTAAGGGGGTGTAGGGGAGGTGTAAGGGGGTGTAGGGGAGGTGTAGGGGGGTGTAGGGGGTGTAAGGGGGTGTAGGGGTGGTGTAAGGGGGTGTAGGGGAGGTGTAAGGGGGTGTAGGGGGTGTAGGGAGGTGTAGGTGGGGTGTAAGGGGGTGTAGAGGTGTAGGGGAGGTGTAAGGGGGTGTACAGCGGGTGTAGGGGAGGTGTAAGGGGGTGTACGGGGGGTGTAGGGGAGGTGTAGGGGAGGTGTAGGGGGGTGTAGGGGAGGTGTAAGGGGGTGTAAGGGGGTGTAGGGGGGTGTAGGGGGTGTAAGGGGGTGTAGGGGTGGTGTAAGGGGGTGTAGGGGAGGTGTAAGGGGGTGTAGGGGGTGTAGGGGAGTTGTAGGGGGTGTAAGGGGATGTAGGGGAGGTGTAAGGTGGTGTAGGGGGGTGTAAGGGGGTGTAAAGGGGTGTAGGGGAGGTGTAAGGGGGTGTAGGGGGTGTAGGGGAGGTGTAAGGGGGTGTATAGGTCTTATCTTGGGTGAGGGGGTGTGAATGGGGAAGGGGTGGAGAGGGGGAGGTGAGGTAGAGGGAGGGGGGTGAGAAAACAGGTGAGAGAACAGGTGAGAGACAGGACCGAGTCACTTGATCAAGCTCACAACAGTTTGATTGGTCAGTATGTAATTCCACTTATTCCAATCTTCCCTTGTCCAATACGTCGCTTTCCCTACGGTATCGACCAATTCTCTATCCGTCGTAAATCCGACGTAGTTAAAGCATCCGTCTCAATAAGTCAAGTATCAGGCTTGGGATCGAACGGTTGTAATTTTTGACGGAATTTGACCCAATCCGTTAAAAATACGACGTTTTCGAAACACATTAAACCACCTCAATATTGACGCAGTGCCTTAAGTATCTTAAGGTAGCTGGGCGGCCGAGCTCATAGCACGCTGGACTTGTGATCCTGTGGTCCTGGGTTCGATCCCAGGCGCCAGCGAGAAACAATGGGCAGAGTTTCTTTCACCCTGATGCTCCTGTTACCTAGCAGTAAAATAGGTACCTGGGTGTTAGTCAGCTGTCACGGGCTGCTTCCTGGGGGTGGAGGCCTGGTCGAGGACCGGGCCGCGGGGACACTAAAGCCCCGAAATCATCTCAAGATAACCTCAAGATAACCTCAATATTGACGCAGTGCCTTAAGTAGCTTTACCAGTGGTCACTTTACTAGGTCACTTTACTTTACTTTACTCACAAGAGACATCACAATGACATCAAAAGTACTCACAAGAGACATGACAACGACATCAAAAGTACTCACAAGAGACATCACAACGACATCAAAAGTACTCACAAGAGACTTCACAACATCAAAAGTACTCACAAGAGACATAACAACGACATCAAAAGTACTCACATAAAACTTTACAACCATTAAGACAGCAAAACAAGACTTGCGAGCATTTAACTGTCAAATAGTTGACGTACTAACTGTCCCATTTCACTGTCAAGACGTAACAACACCAGCAAGACAGTCAATCCGTCAACCCCCCCCCCCCCCAATCACCTAAAAAAAAATATATATGAAACTAACCCAATCCCGATTTGTGAATATCCAATCAGTGTAAATCTTACGTTTTCTATACAACGGCTCGATAAGTCAGGCAGGATTGGTTGGTTTCGTTGGATTCTAGTTAATCAAACCAATCATGTTTTTTTACGGATTGGCCAATCGAGAGAACAGGATGTTCTTGCTGTTCTACCACGGTTTATAATTGTTCTCCCAGCACACCTGGAAGACTATGACACCTGAACAACGCCATTAACCTAATTATATATTTTTTTTTAGGGGGGACTGACTCAAGGATGTAACTATTGGTCAATTTCCTCCTCGTTAAACTCGCGTCTGGAACATGTTCTGGCCACAAATAGATATTGAAGAACATGTGGCCCAACGCGGCTCTGAAGTACTGATAGACCTGCAATTTCATATCAAATTATATTCTTGTCATAAAGGGAAATTATTAATTATAATAAAATTACAAAGAGAACTATTACATTTAGATTTTGATAATTAGAAATGTGTCTTTTCTATTTCAAAGGTACAGTTATTATTATGAGAAGTCTATTATTCTATTATAAATTTTATTGTATTTGTAATATGTACTTTAATTTAACATGCTACAGGGGTGTCTTGGTGGGTACAGCAGGACCCGTTTACTTGGACTGGTCAGTATAGCCATGGGGTTACAGCGTGCAGGGCCGGTGTTCGATCCCCGATGGCCCAAGCTGTTTGGCACTGTTCCTTCCCCTGTATCTTCAGATCGTTGTCCTTATATCTCAGCTCCTTGTCCTTATATCTCAGCTCCTTGTCCTCATTTCCCAGTTTCTTGTCCTCATACCCCAGCTCCTTGTCCTCATATCCCAGTTCCTTGTCCTCATACCCCAGCTCCTTGTCCTTATATCTCAGCTCCTTGTCCTCATATCCCAGTTCCTGTCCTCATATCCCAGTTCCTTGTTCTCATATCCCAGCTCCCTGTCCTCATACCCCAGCTCCTTGTCCTCATATCCCAGCTCCTTGTCCTCATATCCCAGCTCCCTGTCCTCATACCCCAGCTCCTTGTCCTCATACCCAAGCTTATTGTCCTCATATCCCTGCTCATTGTCCTCTTATCCCAGGTCCTTGTCCTCATATCCCAGCTCCTTGTCCTCATACCCCACTTCCTTGTCCTCATATCCCAGCTCCTTGTCCTCATATCCCAGCTCCTTGTCCTCATACTCCAGCTCCTTGCCCTCATACCCCAGCTCCTTGTCCTCATATCCCAGCTCCTTGTCCTCATACCCCAGCTCCTTATCCTCATATCCCAGCTCCTTGTCCTCATACCCCAGCTCCTTGTTCTCATACCCCAGCTCCTTGTCCTCATATCCCAGCTCCTTGTCCTCATATCCCAGCTCCTTTTCCTCATATCCCAGCTCATTGTCCTCATATCCCAGGTCCTTGTCCTCATACCCCAGCTCCTTGTCCTCATATCCCAGCTCCTTGTCCTCATACCCCAGCTCCTTATCCTCATATCCCAACTCCTTGTCCTCATATTCCAGCTCCTTGTCCTCATATCCCAGCTCCTTTTCCTCATACCCCAGCTCCTTGTCCTCATATCCCAGCTCCTTGTCCTCATACCCCAGCTCCTTGTCCTCATACCCCAGCTCCTTGTCCTCATACCCCAGCTCCTTGTCCTCATATCCCAGCTCCTGGTCCTCATATCCCAGCTCCTTGTCCTCATACCCCAGCTCCTGGTCCTCATATCCCAGCTCCTTGTCCTCATATTCCAGCTCCTTGTCCTCATATCCCAGCTCCTTGTCCTCATACCCCAGCTCCTTGTCCTCATATCCCAGCTCCTGGTCCTCATATCCCAGCTCCTTGTCCTCATACCCCAGCTCCTTGTCCTCATACCCCAGCTCCTTGTCCTCATACCCCAGCTCCTTGTCCTCATATCCCAGCTCCTTGTCCTCATACCCCAGCTCCTTGTCCTCATATCCCAGCTCCTTGTCCTCATATTCCAGCTCCTTGTCCTCATATCCCAGCTCCTTGTCCTCATATCCCAGCTCCTTGTCCTCATATCCCAGCTCCTTGTCCTCATATCCCAGCTCCTTGTCCTCATATCCCAGCTCCTTGTCCTCATATCCCAGCTCCTTGTCCTCATATCCCAGCTCCTTGTCCTCATATTCCAGCTCCTTGTCCTCATATCCCAGCTCCTTGTCCTCATATCCCAGCTCCTTGTCCTCATATCCCAGCTCCTTGTCCTCATATCTCAGCTCCTTGTCCTCATATCCCAGCTCCTTGTCCTCATATCCCAGCTCCTTGTCCTCATATCCCAGCTCCTTGTCCTCATATCCCAGCTCCTTGTCCTCATATCTCAGCTCCTTGTCCTCATATCCCAGCTCCTTGTCCTCATATCCCAGCTCCTTGTCCTCATATCCCAGCTCCTTGTCCTCATATCCCAGTTCCTTGTCCTCATATCCCAGCTACTTGTCCTCATATCCCAGCTCCTTGTCCTCATATCTCAGCTCCTTGTCCTCATATCCCAGCTCCTTGTCCTCATATCCCAGCTCCTTGTCCTCATATCCCAGCTCCTTGTCCTCATATCCCAGTTCCTTGTCCTCATATCCCAGCTACTTGTCCTCATATCCCAGCTCCTTGTCCTCATATCTCAGCTCCTTGTCCTCATATCCTAGCTCCTTGTATTCATATCCCAGCTCCTTGTCCTCATATCCCAGCTCCTTGTCCTCATATCCCAGCTCCTTGTCCTCATATCCCAGCTCCTTGTCCTCATACCCCAGCTCCTTGTCCTCATATCCCAGCTCCTTGTCCTCATATCCCAGTTCCTTGTCCTCATAAGTTGTATTAATTGTATTACAATTGTATTAAGACAATTTATTAAGGATGTGATATTCTTGTATTCTTAAATCCGATGGAATTTAAGAATATACAATTTTAAGATACTTTTTGTTTAATGTAGATAATGAGTTTGTGTGTGTATTCAGCTAGATTCTTGTGTGTGTGTGTGTGTGTGTGTGTGTGTGTGTGTGTGAGTGTGTGTGTGTGTGTGTGTGTGTGTGTGTGTGTGTGTGTGTGTGTGTGAGTGTGAGTGTGTGTGTGTGTGTGTGTGTGTGTGTGTGTGTCTGTGTATGGGTGTGTGTGTGTGTGTGTGTGAGTGTGTGTGTGTGTGTGTGTGTGTGTGTGTGTGTGTGTGTGTGTGTGTGTGTGTGTGTGTGTGTGTGTGTGTGAGTGTGTGTGTGAGTGTGTGTACTCACCTAAGTGTGTGTGTGTGTGTGTGTGTGTGTGTGTGTGTGTGTGTGTGTGTGTGTGTGTGTGTGTGTGTGTGTGTGTGTGTGTTTACTAGTTGTGTTTGCGGGGGTTGAGCTTTGCTCTTTCGGCCCGCCTCTCAACTGTCAATCAACTGTTTACTAACTACTATTTTTTTTTTCCCCACACCACACACACACACCCCAGGAAGCAGCCCGTGACAGCTGACTAACTCCCAGGTACCTATTTACTGCTAGGTAACAGGGGCATTCAGGGTGAAAGAAACTTTGCCCATTTGTTTCTGCCTCGTGCGGGAATCGAACCCGCGCCACAGAATTACGAATCCTGCGCGCTATCCACCAGGCTACGAGGCCCCCTCGTATGTGTGTGTGTGTGTGTGTGTGTGTGTGTGTGTGTGTGTGTGTGTGTGTGTGTGTGTGTGTGTGTGTGTGTGTGTGTGTGTTCACCTATTTGTTCCTGCAGGATCATTGAGGGTGTTAGCTCCTGGGCCCCGCCTTTCCCACCGTCGGTTAACTAATATACGAGCTGCATGCGTGTGTGTGCGTGCATGAGGGCGCGCGCGCGTGGACAAGCAGACCTGCTATAATCTCTCGAATTCCTATAATTGACTCGTCAGCGTTCATTAGCCTCTGTTGACATAAATGACTTGATTATAGTCATTACGGGATCCTATAATGAATTAGAGACCTCACAACTTGGCCTGAAACTATCTGACGCAATAGCCTGCTTGGTCAGATGTAAAACATGTGAGGGGTAAAAGTTGTAAGGAATTTCTAATCTCGTCGCGCCCTTCAAATCTCTTAATAGTGATTGGATTGACTCAAGGCGCGGCTGGGGACACTCTGCGCATGGGTTCGAGTCTCTGCTAGGGCTCCGCTGGGTTTGTTTAAATGATGCGGTTATTATAGGATCTGCTCTTTGAGTGCATTCAGCTTCGTTATCTTGAGATGATTTCGGGGCTTAGTGTCCCCGCGGCCCGGTCCTCGACCAGGCCTCTACCCCCAGGAAGCAGCCCGTGACAGCTGAGTAACTCCCAGGTACCTATTTTACTGCTAGGTAACAATGGCATATGGTGAAAGAAACTCTGCCCATTGTTTCTTGCCTGGGATCGAACCCGGGACCACAGGATCACAAGTCCAGCGTGCTGTCCGCTCGGCCGACCGGCTCTCTAAGCTTCAGGATTTCCACTACATATGTACGTACTGGTGTTAATATTAGGAACATAAGAAGAAGGTAAGTGCAGAAGGCCTATTGGCCTATACGAGGCAGCTCCTATATATTAACCACCCAATCCTACTCATATATATGTCTAACCTACGCTTGAAACAATCAAAGGGGGCCCTCCAGCGCCACCTTAGAGTGCATATTCGTGTTCTTTAGAGGGCTAAGTGCATGTATACTTTGTTGATGTGAATATGTATGTATGTATGTATGTATGTATGTATGTATGTATGTATGTATGTATGTATGTATGTATACTGATGTTGCTATGTACACATGTTCCTAGTTAGTGTACGTGGTGTATGTAGCATCGGCGTTGAACCCCGGTTTAGGTAGGTTCGAGCGGACAGCACGCTGGACTTGTGATCCTGTGGTCCTGGGTTCGATCCCAGGCGCCGACGAGAAACAATGGGCAGAGTTTCTTTCACCCTATGCCCCTGTTACCTAGCAGTAAAATAGGTACGTGGGTGTTAGTCAGCTGTCACGGGCTGCTTCCTGGATGGTGGAGGCCTGGTCAAGGACCGGGCCGCGGGGACACTAAAGCCCCGAAATCATCTCAAGATAACCTCAAGATAGGTTAGTGGTCAGTGGAGGCAGGTCACAAACGAATGGTCCCGGGTTTGACGCCCGCGGCGTGACGAAGACGTTTGGGCACGTTTCCCCTAATTCCTCTCTTCATTTAGCTGTAACCCGTGAGCCAGGCAACTATTGTGGGATGCATCCTGCATGGAAATTGGCCCATTTTTTGATGTAATAATTATCTACTCTTGTACGCTAGGTTCTGACGCTTTTGGTAAGGTTAAACCGTTGCATTTGTTACGGAGTGGTGATCGAGAGAGAGCGGTCCAGAGAGAATATATTGAGGCAACTAAATGGGCTCGAACTCTCGTCTCCGGATACTCGAGACGCATGCACCGCCCGCTGAGCCATGACGAGCTAAAATTAACTCAAAACAGAAGTATTATCAAGGAGACATCAGTTCCAAATATGCCAAAAATATACAATCAAAACTCGTTCGATTTCAATCAAATTTTTTTGACAAGTTGTATATGAAAAGGGTTTCATGTGGTCCAAGTCTCAGCTGCGTAGCATAAATAGGAAGGGAGAAAAAAAATATTGAATTATGTGTTAAAAAAATTTCCAAAATGGTCAAAAATTGCCATCAAAGACAAGTGTGAACTGAAATCTATGACTCTCAACTATCATAATAGCAAGAAAAATAAATTAATAAATTAGTTTCATAAAAAAAATAAAGTTAAAAAAAATTGAAAATTTTAAATTATATTAAAATTTTTAGTTAAAATTAAATTAAAATTAAAAGTTAAATTAAATTTTTTAAATTTTGTTTTTCTTATTTGTTTATCGGACGATTTGCATGAAACTTATACACCTGACTGCAGGTAGGCCTATCTGTAAGGGTGCCAATTTTGGAGGAAATTGGTTGATGTCAACCCCAGCCACAGAGGGCAGCACCTTTGGGGAGCCGGTCGGCCGAGCGGACAGAACGCTGGACTTGTGATCCTGGGTTCGATCCCGGGCGCCGGCAAGAAACAATGGGCAGAGTTTCTTTCACCCTATGCCCCTCTTATCTAGCAGTAAAATAGGTACCTGGGTGTTAGTCAGCTGTCACGGGCTGCTTCCTGGGGGTGGATTTAATGATTTATTTTTCAAGAAACATAAACATTATTTTTCAAGAAACATAAACATTCTCCCTTCTCTTTAATTTTCATTCAATTTACATGAAACTTAAACCTTATATGTAGAGTTTATGTCTCTAAACTCTCTTAAAAGCGTTTTTTCCTAAGTTCTTTTATTGATTTAATAATAACAATAAACATGATATATCTCCATAATTTTTTTTTTGGGGGGGGGACTTTGATTATTTGTATTAAGAAAACTAGACGAATTTTGGAAAATCCGTGGCATCAGATTCTTTATTATATACTAATGTGTCAGAAAAGTGTCATAGAATGATTATATATGAAACTTGTGGTAGTAAGAACTTACTGACAATGTATAATATTCGTTAAAAAAAAATTATTAAATCTCCCTTTCTATCTAAGCTACAGCACTGAAATTTAGAAGAATTGCAGCTCTTTTCACATACAACTAGCCAAAAAAAAAAAGATTTGTTGACATTGCTATATCAACAAATAACACATCAAAATATGTGTTACACATTTTAATAACTAGCTTACCACTATTAATGTCTAACTGCTGTATAGGCAACAGGTTGTTACAGGAGGTGTTGAAAAGATTCTAATTTTACCAGAAATCTCTTAAAAAATCTTGATTTATCACCACTGCTCAACAAATGACTGAAGATTTAAATACGAGACGGGCTCTTAAATCATAAATGCTGGGCTGCCGAAGCCGTTCTGGGCTTCCTCCAAGCCAGCTGGGGCTGGTGAAAGCTCTTTGATCCTATATTAGGGGTTTAACGTCCTCAAAATTGGGGTTTTCATGGTGCTTTTGCAAACAGGTGATTATGTCGACCCCACACCCAGGACGGGTCATCTTTTCTGGGTGGTCAGGTGGGGTGTGGGGGGTGGTGGGGTGGTGAGGGGGGGGGCTGTGTGTTAGGCTTCCACCCACACCTGTGTTATGGTTGACCCCTAACACCTTCAGGTGTGGCAGCTGCTATTGGTCCATACGAGGCAGCTGCTATTGGTCCATACGAGGCAGCTGCTATTGGTCCATACGAGGCAGCTCCTATTGGTCCATACGAGGCAGCTCCTATTGGTCCATACGAGGCAGCTCCTATTGGTCCATACGAGGCAGCTCCTATTGGTCCATACGAGGCAGCTGCTATTGGTCCATACGCGGCAGCTCCTATTGGTCCATACGAGGCAGCTCCTATTGGTCCATACGAGGCAGCTGCTATTGGTCCATACGAGGCAGCTGCTATTGATCCATAAGAGGCAGCTCCTATTGGTCCATACGCGGCAGCTCCTATTGGTCCATACGCAGCAGCTGCTATTGGCCCATACGAGGCAGCTCCTATTGGTCCATACGAGGTAGCTCCTATTGGTCCATACGAGGCAGCTGCTATTGGTCCACACGCGGCAGCTGCTATTGGTCCATACGCGGCAGCTGCTATTGCTCCATACGAGGCAGCTCCTATTGGTCCATACGAGGTAGCTCCTATTGGTCCATACGCGGCAGCTCCTATTGGTCCATACGCGGCAGCTCCTATTGGTCCATACGAGGCAGCTGCTATTGGTCCATACGAGGCAGCTCCTATTGGTCCATACGAGGCAGCTCCTATTGGTCCATACGAGGCAGCTCCTATTGGTCCATACGAGGCAGCTCCTATTGGTCCATACGAGGCAGCTCCTATTGGTCCATACGAGGCAGCTCCTATTGGTCCATACGAGGTAGCTCCTATTGGTCCATACGAGGCAGCTCCTATTGGTCCATACGAGGTAGCTCCTATTGGTCCATACGAGGTAGCTGCTATTGGTCCATACGAGGCAGCTGCTATTGGTCCATACGAGGCAGCTCCTATTGGTCCATACGAGGCAGCTGCTATTGGTCCATACGAGGCAGCTCCTATTGGTCCATACGCGGCAGCTGCTATTGGTCCATACGAGGCAGCTCCTATTGGTCCATACGAGGCAGCTCCTATTGGTCCATACGCGGCAGCTGCTATTGGTCCATACGAGGCAGCTCCTATTGGTCCATACGAGGTAGCTCCTATTGGTCCATACGAGGCAGCTCCTATTGGTCCATACGAGGCAGCTGCTATTGGTCCATACGAGGCAGCTGCTATTGGTCCATACGAGGCAGCTGCTATTGGTCCATACGAGGCAGCTGCTATTGGTCCATACGCGGCAGCTCCTATTGGTCCATACGAGGCAGCTGCTATTGGTCCATACGAGGCAGCTCCTATTGGTCCATACGAGGCAGCTGCTATTGGTCCATACGAGGCAGCTGCTATTGGTCCATACGAGGCAGCTCCTATTGGTCCATACGAGGTAGCTCCTATTGGTCCATACGCGGCAGCTCCTATTGGTCCATACGAGGCAGCTGCTATTGGTCCATACGAGGCAGCTCCTATTGGTCCATACGAGGCAGCTCCTATTGGTCCATACGAGGCAGCTCCTATTGGTCCATACGAGGCAGCTGCTATTGGTCCATACGAGGCAGCTCCTATTGGTCCATACGAGGCAGCTGGTGTGGACCAATAGGAGGCAGCTCCTATTTATGTCTCTCAAACCCATTCATATAGATGTCTAGCCTACGCTTGAAACAACCCAGTGATCCTATGTAAACTCAAGCGCAATACCCATTAAAACTATACACCCCCAGAGTTAAGGTAAACCTCATTAATAGTTTACCAGGAAGAGACTTTTGTCCGTATAAAGTGAGTAAAGTAATACACTTTTAAGTGTTTTACTTCTCAAGTGTTCGGACGGTTGTGTTCGGACGGTTGTGTTCGAACGGTTGTGTTCGAACGGTTGTGTTCGGACGGTTGTGTTCGAACGGTTGTGTCCGAACGGTTGTGTCCGAACGGTTGTGTCCGAACGGTTGTGTCCGGACGGTTGTGTTCGGACGGTTGTGTTCGGACAGTTGTGTCCGAACGGTTGTGTCCGGACGGTTGTGTTCGGACGGTTGTGTTTGTCGGAAAATCCGACACCATTTAATATCATACAGATAATAGCTGTATTGTATAAACAAGTTACCCATAGAAAACGTAACTTGTAGTGGAATTACCGTCTATAGAAAACGGGATATCATCACCACATACCATTATAATTCACCAGCTATTCTGCTGGGAATTATTCTTAAATACATTAGTCTTTGGACTTTACCATCATAAAAACATCTCATATAAATTAACTTAATTATCAGTATTAAAGTAGAGTAAATGTGACCCTTCTATCACTTTCTGATATTTGGACAATGTAAGCCAGGCGTCAGAGGAGGAAGGAGGGCAGCCATTGTTGTGTCACCTCCGAGACGTGTGGAGCAAATTCGGCTCCTATCATTCTGGACAATGTCGGCCAGTAACGTCAATAGTATGGAGTGTTAAACAGCCATTGTTTATACTAGACCAGAGGCTCACACGGGAGCAAATTCGGCTCCTGTTAATTTACTTGGACGTAGTGTTATGGAAACCAAAGGTGTACCATTTTTCAACACGCTGTCTACATATCAAGTTAAGTGTCTATCCGAAACCCGTTTATCATTCATTTATGGCCATTAATGTCAGGATATAGGGTGACCCGGTTAGATCACGTGGAAGCCTCAAACTAAAGGTAATTATGCCAGGTCTCAATGTTCCATGTACAGTTTTCTCTGATATACTTGTCATATATAGGATTCTGGCTTCACAGCTAGCGCACTTTTGACAGGTCAAGACGAGGAAGCAAGATTTGTGCACCAGTTACTGGGTGATATGGAAGCTACCTCAAAGAGGATAATTTGGTGTCTACACCCTAGTTATACCTGGTGGACTAACCTGCTGTACTATAAGATAAGGAACCTTTTCAATGTATGTAGTTAATACTGTAGTTTGATTGGCTGCATATATATATTAATTTAATAAACCCCCCCCTAATGTGTAGAGGATCGATTTGTGAGATTGAGATTATTGCAGAAATACAGTCCACTTATCATTATACAAATTGCTATCGAAGTATACAAATTAACGTAAATATAAATTCATATAAATTAAATAAATATAAATCTCACAGGTCGGTTCCCACATTAATTGGTCCTTCGAACCGGATGACGGATTATTTGATCCTTTGAACCCACATTTGGTCATCTTAGTACCGGATGAACCAGTTAACCAGTGGATTCATTAAATATACTAGTGCAGTGTGATTTAAACAAGGCCAGCCAGTCAAAGATAGCGGCGTTGCCTCGTGGGAGCTCAGGAGCCTCCCTCAGCCCAGATCAGCTTCGTCAGCGGTTTCATGCACACCCACAGATTTGGTGGCGTGTTATTCTGTGAAATGACAGCGCTAATATAGAAGCCAGCCAAATTAGTGGCTGTGTCTTCGCGATATTGTTCACGGATTTCGTGGTGTTACATTTCGCGAGAGATTATCTACGAATTTTGTGGACTTTATTTCGCGAGGTCACTAATAATATTTAATACTTCTAGATAATATTAGAAGTTTCATAGAGGCTAATTAAGAGGCTATTATCAATAATTGTGTATATTATTTCTCCAAAATAGAGAATTATTTAATATATATTGCACTAGTGATCACAGTATAATATTTACTAATTGCCAACCCACAACAGGGTAGGATATTAACCATTGACTAGTTGAACTATTATCGTTCATCCTAGTCCCATTATTACCATAGTCAGTTGTACTATATTGATTAACCTAACACCATTAATGAATGGTGCAGACCCTATTTTGGGTGTAATTTTTATCAACTCGAGTTGAGTTGTATATATAATAATTTACTTATGATCATTACACCTTTGAGTGATTAATTAGTGTCAATTCCATCCTAGGGTGATATAGAAGAGCTAACCTAAAGGTACTTCCATGACACTGGTTTATCACTCAAATCATTAGTGTGTATGATTGTATATATATATAATGTGTATTAATTTTAAGTGCTAACCTCTAGTAGAGGTAGGATTATTGCCTAGTGAGTGCAGAATTTACCCTAGGCTACCATTAGTGTTTGTTCAGTATTATGAGCAGCCCAAGTACAAGCCCCACAAGGCTTCACCAACGAGCCAGTATGGATAATGCAGGGAGAATGAAAAGAACCCTTGCAGGTCTTAAAGGCCACTTAACAAGACAGATCAAGAAATGTGAAGATTTGTCACAACAATCTCAAGTTGATTATGCTGACCTGGAAAGCTATTATCAAGCAGCTGCAGGTAAATTTGAGCAAATCAAATGCCAAATGGCTGTCCTTGTGGGGGCAGACTACTACCATCGATTCAACGGTAGCCCTACTAAATATCAGGGCATAACCATGTTAAACTCTGCAGGAGGTAAATTACTCTCAGGCCCAGTATCAAGCCTGAGGAGACCTATGCCTGCAGATAAACAATACCAGTAGAAATCTAAATTTGTCAGCTGATTATATTTCTCCAGTAGCATTATACTAAGGAGATTACAGCTGACTATAGTAACAGAGGTTGATGTTAGTATCATCATTTAAAGCTGAAGATGAGTTCATGAGGCCTCAGTGGCAAATCAGTGAACAGTAGCCTAAAGCAGCTACAAGTCACTGCGACCAATGTCACTGAACCCACTGCAGTCTCAGGACCATACTTTACTTTAATGATGAGCTATTCAATCTTCTGAATCAATTAACTAAATTAAACCCTAATAAATCTGATGACTGATTTGATACATTTATTATTTAATCAAGATGTATTCCATGGGCCTCAGTGTTTATATATCAGTGACCAGTTACCTGAACAAACTTCAAGTTATATCTGATGTCACTGATCTCACTGCAGTCCCTGAATCATACTTGACTGTAGTACTTGATCACATTCAGTCTTCTGGGTTAAATAATATGTAATAAGGCTTGAATATTAGCCTTTCAAGAGTTGACAGGGAAATGAAATTGCATTAGACTTCTAACCCCTGCAACTCTAGTACGGGACATCCGTCCTGTACGAACAGACGCACAAATGTGTGATTACTAACTACTAACATCAAATTAATCTAATAATTCGAAGGAGGAGTATCGGTGTTCGTCTGTTCTAAATAGGACTTCGACCCGTGAGCAGCCCCCTGGGGAATTATGTCGGAAAATCCGACACCATTTAATATCATACAGATAATAGCTGTATTGTATAAACAAGTTACCCATAGAAAACGTAACTTGTAGTGGAATTACCGTCTATAGAAAACGGGATATCATCACCACATACCATTATAATTCACCAGCTATTCTGCTGGGAATTATTCTTAAATACATTAGTCTTTGGACTTTACCATCATAAAAACATCTCATATAAATTAACTTAATTATCAGTATTAAAGTAGAGTAAATGTGACCCTTCTATCACTTTCTGATATTTGGACAATGTAAGCCAGGCGTCAGAGGAGGAAGGAGGGCAGCCATTGTTGTGTCACCTCCGAGACGTGTGGAGCAAATTCGGCTCCTATCATTCTGGACAATGTCGGCCAGTAACGTCAATAGTATGGAGTGTTAAACAGCCATTGTTTATACTAGACCAGAGGCTCACACGGGAGCAAATTCGGCTCCTGTTAATTTACTTGGACGTAGTGTTATGGAAACCAAAGGTGTACCATTTTTCAACACGCTGTCTACATATCAAGTTAAGTGTCTATCCGAAACCCGTTTATCATTCATTTATGGCCATTAATGTCAGGATATAGGGTGACCCGGTTAGATCACGTGGAAGCCTCAAACTAAAGGTAATTATGCCAGGTCTCAATGTTCCATGTACAGTTTTCTCTGATATACTTGTCATATATAGGATTCTGGCTTCACAGCTAGCGCACTTTTGACAGGTCAAGACGAGGAAGCAAGATTTGTGCACCAGTTACTGGGTGATATGGAAGCTACCTCAAAGAGGATAATTTGGTGTCTACACCCTAGTTATACCTGGTGGACTAACCTGCTGTACTATAAGATAAGGAACCTTTTCAATGTATGTAGTTAATACTGTAGTTTGATTGGCTGCATATATATATTAATTTAATAAACCCCCCCCTAATGTGTAGAGGATCGATTTGTGAGATTGAGATTATTGCAGAAATACAGTCCACTTATCATTATACAAATTGCTATCGAAGTATACAAATTAACGTAAATATAAATTCATATAAATTAAATAAATATAAATCTCACAGGTCGGTTCCCACAGTGTTCGGACGGTTGTGTTCGGACAGTTGTGTTCGGACGGTTGTGTTCGGACGGTTGTGTTCGGACGGTTGTGTTCGGACGGTTGTGTCCGAACGGTTGTGTTCGGACGATTGTGTTCGAACGGTTGTGTTCGAACGGTTGTGTTCGAACGGTTGTGTCCGGACGTTTGTGTTCGAACGGTTGTGTTCGAACGGTTGTGTTCGAACGGTTGTGTTCGAATGGTTGTGTTCGAACGGTTGTGTTCGAACGGTTGTGTCCGGACGGTTGTGTTCGGACGGTTGTGTTCGGACGGTTGTGTTCGAACGGTTGTGTTCGGACGGTTGTGTTCGAACGGTTGTGTCCGGACGGTTGTGTTCGAACGGTTGTGTTCGAACGGTTGTGTTCGAACGGTTGTGTTCGAATGGTTGTGTTCG
>NW_025559621.1:70000-87512 GCF_020424385.1 Procambarus clarkii
CTGGCTATTAGGTACGACATATATATATATATATATATATATATATATATATATATATATATATATATATATATATATATGTAGATAAATATATATATATATGTAGATAAATATATATATATATATATATATATATATATATATATATATATATATATATATATATATATATATATATATATATATATATATATATATGTCGTACCTAGTAGCCAGAACGCACTTCTCAGCCTACTATGCAAGGCCCGATTTGCCTAATAGGCCAAGTTTTCCTTAATTAATATATTTTCACTAATTTTTTTCTTATGAAATGATAAAGCTACCCATTTTATTATGTATGAGGTAAATTTTTTTTATTGGAGTTAAAATTAACGTAGATATATGACCAAACCTAACCAACCCTACCTAACCTAACCTAACCTATCTTTATAGGTTAGGTTAGGTTAGGTAGCCGAAAAAGTTAGGTTAGGTTAGGTTAGGTAGGTTAGGTCGTCGAAAAAACATTAATTCATGAAAACTTGGCTTATTAGGCAAATCGGGCCTTGCATAGTAGGCTGAGAAGTGCGTTCTGGCTATTAGGTACGACATATATATATATATATATATATATATATATATATATATATATATATATATATATATATATATATATATATATCTATATATATATATATATATATATATATATATATATATATATATATATATATATCTACATATATATATATATATATATATGTCGCACCTAGTAGCCAGAACGCACTTTTATGCCTACTATGCAAGGCCCGATTTGCCTAATAAGCCAAGTTTTCCTGAATTAATTGTTTTTCGACAACCTAACCAACCTAACCTAACCTAACCTAACTTTTTCGGCTACCTCACCTAACCTAACCTCTAAAGATAGGTTAGGTTAGGTTAGGTAGGGTTGGTTAGGTTCGGTCATATATCTACGTTAATTTTAACTCCAATAAAAAAAATTGACCTCATACATAATGAAATGAATAGCTTTTTCATTTCATAAGAAAAAATAGAGAAAATATATTAATTCAGGAAAACTTGGCTTATTAGGCAAATCAGGCCCTGCATAGTAGGCATAAAAGTGCGTTCTGGCTATTAGGTACGACATATATATATATATATATATATATATATATATATATATATATATATATATATATATATATATATATATATGTCGTACCTAGTAGCCAGAACGCACTTTTTGGCCTACTATGCAAGGCCCGATTTGCCTAATAAGCCAAGCTTTCTTGAATTAATATATTTTCTCTAATTTTTTTCTTATGAAATGATAAAGCTACCCATTTCATTATGTATGAGGTCAATTTTTTTTTATTGGAGTTAAAATTAACGTAGATATATGACCGAACCTAACCAACCCTACCTAACCTAACCTAACTTATCTTAATAGGTTAGGTTAGGTTTGGTAGCAGAAAAAGTTAGGTTAGGTTAGGTTAGGTAGGTTAGGTAGACGAAAAACAATTAATTCATGAAAACTTGGCTTATTAGGCAAATCAGGCCTTGCATAGTAGGCTGAGAAGTGCGTTCTGGCTACTAGGTACGACATATATATATATATATATATATATATATATATATATATATATATGTAGATAAATATATATATATATGTAGATAAATATATATATATATATATATATATATATATATATATATATATATATATATATATATATATATATATATATATATATCTACATATATATATATATATATATATATATATATATATATATATATATCTACATATATATATATATATATATATGTCGTACCTAGTAGCCAGAACGCACTTTTATGCCTACTATGCAAGGCCCGATTTGCCTAATAAGCCAAGTTTTCCTGAATTAATTGTTTTTCGACAACCTAACCAACCTAACCTAACCTAACCTAACTTTTTCGGCTACCTCACCTAACCTAACCTCTAAAGATAGGTTAGGTTAGGTTAGGTAGGGTTGGTTAGGTTCGGTCATATATCTACGTTAATTTTAACTCCAATAAAAAAAATTGACCTCATACATAATGAAATGGGTAGCTTTTTCATTTCATAAGAAAAAAATAGAGAAAATATATTAATTCAGGAAAACTTGGCTTATTAGGCAAATCAGGCCTTGCATAGTAGGCATAAAAGTGCGTTCTGGCTATTAGGTACGACATATATATATATATATATATATATATATATATATATATATATATATATATATATATATATATATATATGTAGATAAATATATATATATATGTAGATAAATATATATATATATATATATATATATATATATATATATATATATATATATATATATATATATATATATATATATATGTCGTACCTAGTAGCCAGAACTCACTTTTTGGCCTACTATTCAAGGCCCGATTTGCCTAATAAGCCAAGTTTTCATGAATTAATATATTTTTTCTAATTTTTTTCTTATGAAATGATAAAGCTACCCATTTCATTATGTATGAGGTCAATTTTTTTTATTGTAGTTAAAATTAACGTAGATATATGACCGAACCTAACCAACCCTACCTAACCTAACCTAACCTATCTTCATAGGTTAGGTTGGGTTAGGTTGCCGAAAAAGGTTGGTTAGGTTAGGTTAGGTAGGTTAGGTAGTCTAAAAAACATTAATTCATGAAAACTTGGCTTATTAGGCAAATCGGGCCTTGCATAGTAGGCTGAGAAGTGCGTTCTGGCTATTAGGTACGACATATATATATATATATATATATCTACATATATATATATATATATATATATCGTACCTAATAGCCAGAACGCACTTCTCAGCCTACTATTCAAGGCCCGATTTGCCTAATAAGCCAAGTTTTCATGAATTAATGTTTTTTCGTCTACCTAACCTACCTAACCTAACCTAACCTAGCTTTTTCTGGCTACCTAACCTAACCTTACCTATAAATATAGGTTAGGTTAGGTTAGGTAGGGTTGGTTAGGTTCGGTCATATATCTACGTTAATTTTAACTCCAATAAAAAAAATTGACCTCATACATAGAGAAAAGGGTTGCTTTATCATTTCATAAGAAAAAAAATATAGTAAATATATTAATTCAGGAAAACTTGGCTTATTAGGCAAATCGGGCCTTGAATAGTAGGCTGAGAAGTGAGTTCTGGCTACTAGGTACGACATATATATATATATATATATATATATATATATATATATATATATATATATATATATATCTACATATATATATATATATATGTCGTACCTAGTAGCCAGAACTTACTTCTCAGCCTACTATGCAAGGCCCGATTTGTCTAATAAGCCAAGTTTTCATGAATTAATGTTTTTTCGACTACCTAACCTACCTAACCTAACCTAACCTAACTTTTTCTGCTACCTAACCTAACCAAACCTATAAAGATAGGTTAGGTTAGGTTAGGTAGGGTTGGTTAGGTTCGGTCATATATCTATGTTAATTTTAACTCCAATAAAATAAAATTAACCTCATACATAATGAAATGGGTAGCTTTATCATTTCATAAGAAAAAAATTATAGAAAATATATTAATTCAGGAAAACTTGGCTTATTAGGCAAATCGGGCCTTGCATAGTAGGCTGAGAAGTGCGTTCTGGCTACTAGGTACGACATATATATATATATATATATATATATATATATATATATATATATATATATATATATATATATATATATATATATGAGCCACTTACAACTATCTCGTTCGTAAATGGTATCGAACGAGAACCACAAAGTCTGATTGATAATAAAATACCTTCAGAGGCGAAAGTCTGACAGACAAGTTCCAAGAAGACCTCGAAAAAAAAGTCTTAATAGCTAAGATCTACCTCATTTTCGGGACCTGTTTGGCATAAGAACGGGGGGTTTAAGTTCCCTTTGAGACATGATTGGGATATATGCGATCCTCTTTGGGGAAAATATTGAGGCTGTACAATGGGTTCGAACCTGCGTCAATAGGCTTCGTAGGGAGTACGGTTGGGGGGGAAGTCCAGGAAACGCGGGTTCGATTCCATTGTATGGCCTCGATATTTTATGATAAGTGATGAAATACGAGACAGAAATTGTGTTGTTTGTGATTTGAAGTGATAAAGGGTTTAGGAGGATCATCTCATTACTAGACATGACCTGTTTTTAATGTATGCAAAGATCACTAGGTCAGCGGTGAGTGAGGAGTTAAACTACTGGCACCACCACTCACAGTGCCTGGCACCCCCTCACAGTGCCTGGCACCCCCTCACAGTGCCTGGCACCCCCTCACAGTGCCTGGCACCCCCTCACAGTGCCTGGCACCCCCTCACAGTGCCTGGCACCACCACTCACAGTGCCTGCCACCCCCTCACAGTGCCTGGCACCACCACTCACAGTGCCTGGCACCCCCTCACAGTGCCTGGCACCACCACTCACAGTGCCTGCCACCCCCTCACAGTGCCTGGCACCACCACTCACAGTGCCTGGCACCACCACTCACAGTGCCTGGCACTCTTTCACAGTGCCTGGCACCTCTCACAGTGCCTGGCACCACCACTCACAGTGCCTGGCACCACCACTCACAGTGCCTGGCACTCCCTCACAGTGCCTGGCACCCCCTCACAGTGTCCTGGCACCCCTCTCACAGTGCCTGGCACCACCACTCACAGTGCCTGGCACTCCCTCACAGTGCCTGGTATCTCTCACGGTGCCTGGCACCCCCCTCACAGTGCCTGGCACCACCACTCACAGTGCCTGGCATCTCTCACAGTGCCTGGCACCACCACTCACAGTGCCTGGCACTCCCTCACAGTGCCTGGCACCCCCACACTCACCCATTCCCCCTACACACATCAACCACTTGGACTGGACGGTAGAGCGACGGGCTCGCTTCATGCAGGTCGGCGTTCAATCCCCGACCGTCCACCACCTGTGGTTGGGGCACCATTCCTTTCCTTCCGTCCCATCCCAAATCCTTATCCTGACCCCTTCCCAGTGCTATATAGTCGTGGTGACCTGCTGTTTTCTCCTGATAATTCCCTCCCTCTCGTATGCATATAACGAACCGTTCTCATATAACGAACCATTCTCATATAACGAACCGTTCTCATATGACGAACCATTCTTATATAACGAACCATTCTCATATAACGAACCGTTCTCATATAACGAACCATTCTCATATAACGAACCGTTCTCATATAACGAACCATTCTTATATAACGAACCATTCTCATATAACGAACCGTTCTCATATAACGAACCATTCTTATATAACGAACCATTCTCATATAACGAACCGGAAGTGAAAAACAACTCTGGAGTTACCAGAGTGAAAGAGATGTTTGTCTGAATCTCTACCCCAGGGGGGGGGGTGGATGCGAGTTGCTGGCGCTAACAGTAATGTTGATCTAATCACCAATTGATAAATAGATTGAACTATTTGCATTATATATCCCGCTCCCGTGACCTCGTTAACAGGCAGTGATTTATAGTCCTGTATAATGAGACAAGGCAACGAAATGCCGAGTGCGTGTCCTAATAGTAAGGTTGAACAGCCTGTACAGGACTTAACATGTATAGAACGCGCGGTCGTTCGCGAAGGAACAGGGCCTCTTCCCCACAGGGACGTGAGGGAAGGCACTCCTCTCATGTATAAATTAATACATTTCCTGGTCATACATATCTGAGGACAGGTAGGGTATTCATACTCCGTGGGTATACATATTATGCAGCTCTTTAGGCATACGCATTCCTTGTATATACACAAATTCATACATAACTTCTGTACAAAAATAAATAAATAAATAAATATATATATATATATATATATATATATATATATATATATATATATATATATATATATATATATATATATATATATATATATATATATATATATATCGCGACACGGACACAATATTTACATATATATAAACAAACTTTCAATTATATATTACTGAAACTTTCCAGTATTGAGTTACAAGCCTGGAAACTTTCCAGCACTGAGTTACAAGCCTGGAAACTTTCCAGCACTGAGTTACAAGCCTGGAAACTTTCCAGCATTGAGTTACCAAGCCTGGAAACTTTCCAGCATTGAGTTACCAAGCCTGGAAACTTTCCAGCACTGAGTTACAAGCCTGGAAACTTTCCAGCATTGAGTTACCAAGCCTGGAAACTTTCCAGCACTGAGTTACAAGCCTGGAAACTTTCCAGCACT
Organism: Procambarus clarkii; assembly: GCF_020424385.1. NCBI lineage: Eukaryota > Metazoa > Arthropoda > Malacostraca > Decapoda > Cambaridae > Procambarus > Procambarus clarkii. Next base: position 76,246 of record NW_025559621.1, read on the forward strand.
GAGTTACAAGCCTGGAAACTTTCCAGCATTGAGTTACCAAGCCTGGAAACTTTCCAGCACTGAGTTACAAGCCTGGAAACTTTCCAGCACTGAGTTACAAGCCTGGAAACTTTCCAGTACTGAGTTACAAGCCTGGAAACTTTCCAGCATTGAGTTACCAAGCCTGGAAACTTTCCAGCACTGAGTTACAAGCCTGGAAACTTTCCAGCACTGAGTTACAAGCCTGGAAACTTTCCAGCACTGAGTTACAAGCCTGGAAACTTTCCAGTACTGAGTTACAAGCCTGGAAATTTTCCAGCACTGAGTTACAAGCCTGGAAACTTTCCAGCACTGAGTTACCAAGCCTGGAAACTTTCCAGCACTGAGTTACAAGCCTGGAAACTTTCCAGCACTGAGTTACCAAGCCTGGAAACTTTCCAGTAATGAGTTACAAGCCTGGAGCATTGAGTTACAAGCCTGGAGCATTGAGTTACAAGCCTGGAAACTTTCCAGTAATGAGTTACAAGCCTGGAGCATTGAGTTACAAGCCTGGAGCATTGAGTTACAAGCCTGGAAACTTTCCAGTAATGAGTTACAAGCCTGGAGCATTGAGTTACAAGCCTGGAGCATTGAGTTACAAGCCTGGAAACTTTCCAGTAATGAGTTACTACATAAAACACTGAGTAGATTAAAACAATATAATGATATGTAAAGCAACTGAACGAAACATTCTGGAAGCGTCCAGAATCTTGGCCAAAACTCGCCTCTTAATCCTGGATTAAATTATATATTCAAATATAATTTTGTTAGTGTAATATATTTTTCTTTTTCTCGTGTCTGGGTATATATGTAAACTACAGCTGTATAATGTATAGTGTGTAGCATTATATAGTCTGCTTGTGGCATAGTCTGCCTGTGGCATAGTCTGCTTGTGGCATAGTCTGCCTGTGGCATAGTCTGCCTGTGGCATAGTCTGCCTGTGGCATAGTCTGCTTGTGGCATAGTCTGCCTGTGGCATAGTCTGCTTGTGGCATAGTCTGCCTGTGGCATAGTCTGCCTGTGGCATAGTCTGCTTGTGGCATAGTTTGCTTGTGGCATAGTCTGCCTGTGGCATAGTCTGCCTGTGGCATAGTCTGCCTGTGGCATAGTCTGCCTGTGGCATAGTCTGCTTGTGGCATAGTCTGCTTGTGGCATAGTCTGCTTGTGGCATAGTCTGCTTGTGGCATAGTCTGCTTGTGGCATAGTTTGCCTGTGGCATAGTCTGCCTGTGGCATAGTCTGCCTGTGGCATAGTCTGCTTGTGGCATAGTCTGCCTGTGGCATAGTCTGCCTGTGGCATAGTCTGCTTGTGGCATAGTTTGCTTGTGGCATAGTCTGCCTGTGGCATAGTCTGCCTGTGGCATAGTCTGCCTGTGGCATAGTCTGCTTGTGGCATAGTCTGCTTGTGGCATAGTCTGCTTGTGGCATAGTCTGCTTGTGGCATAGTCTGCTTGTGGCATAGTTTGCCTGTGGCATAGTCTGCCTGTGGCATAGTCTGCCTGTGGCATAGTCTGCTTGTGGCATAGTCTGCCTGTGGCATAGTCTGCCTGTGGCATAATCTGCCTGTGGCATAGTCTGCTTGTGGCATAGTCTGCCTGTGGCATAGTCTGCCTGTGGCATAGTCTGCCTGTGGCATAGTCTGCTTGTGGCATAGTCTGCCTGTGGCATAGTCTGCCTGTGGCATAGTCTGCTTGTGGCATAGTTTGCTTGTGGCATAGTCTGCTTGTGGCATAGTCTGCTTGTGGCATAGTCTGCTTGTGGCATAGTCTGCTTGTGGCATAGTTTGCCTGTGGCATAGTCTGCTTGTGGCATAGTTTGCTTGTGGCATAGACTGCTTGTGGCATAGTCTGCCTGTGGCATAGTCTGCTTGTGGCATAGTTTGCCTGTGGCATAGTCTGCTTGTGGCATAGTTTCCCTGTGGCATAGTCTGCTTGTGGCATAGTCTGCCTGTGGCATAGTCTGCTTGTGGCATAGTCTGCTTGTGGCATAGTCTGCTTGTGGCATAGTAGTCTGCCTGTGGCATAGTCTGCTTGTGGCATAGTTTGCCTGTGGCATAGTCTGCTTGTGGCATAGTTTGCCTGTGGCATAGTCTGCTTGTGGCATAGTCTGCTTGTGGCATAGTCTGCCTGTGGCATAGTCTGCTTGTGGCATAGTCTGCTTGTGGCATAGTTTGCCTGTGGCATAGTCTGCCTGTGGCATAGTCTGCTTGTGGCATAGTCTGCTTGTGGCATAGTTTGCCTGTGGCATAGTCTGCTTGTGGCATAGTCTGCCTGTGGCATAGTCTGCTTGTGGCATAGTCTGCTTGTGGCATAGTTTGCCTGTGGCATAGTCTGCTTGTGACATAGTCTGCTTGTGGCATAGTTTGCCTGTGGCATAGTCTGCTTGTGGCATAGTCTGCCTGTGGCATAGTCTGCTTGTGACATAGTCTGCTTGTGGCATAGTTTGCCTGTGGCATAGTCTGCTTGTGGCATAGTCTGCTTGTGGCATAGTCTGCCTGTGGCATAGTCTGCTTGTGGCATAGTTTGCCTGTGGCATAGTCTGCTTGTGGCATAGTCTGCTTGTGGCATAGTCTGCCTGTGGCATAGTCTGCTTGTGGCATAGTTTGCCTGTGGCATAGTCTGCTTGTGGCATAGTCTGCTTGTGGCATAGTCTGCCTGTGGCATAGTCTGCTTGTGGCATAGTTTGCCTGTGGCATAGTCTGCTTGTGGCATAGTTTGCTTGTGGCATAGTCTGCCTGTGGCATAGTCTGCTTGTGGCATAGTCTGCTTGTGGCATAGTCTGCCTGTGGCATAGTCTGCTTGTGGCATAGTCTGCCTGTGGCATAGTCTGTTTGTGGCATAGTCTGCTTGTGGCATAGTTTGCCTGTGGCATAGTCTGTTTGTGGCATAGTCTGCTTGTGGCATAGTCTGCTTGTGGCATAGTCTGCTTGTGGCATAGTCTGCTTGTGGCATAGTCTGCTTGTGGCATAGTCTGCCTGTGGCATAGTCTGCCTGTGGCATAGTCTGCTTGTGGCATAGTCTGCCTGTGGCATAGTCTGCTTGTGGCATAGTTTGCCTGTGGCATAGTCTGCTTGTGGCATAGTCTGCTTGTGGCATAGTCTGCTTGTGGCATAGTCTGCCTGTGGCATAGTCTGCCTGTGGCATAGTCTGTTTGTGGCATAGTCTGCTTGTGGCATAGTTTGCCTGTGGCATAGTCTGTTTGTGGCATAGTCTGCTTGTGGCATAGTCTGCTTGTGGCATAGTCTGCTTGTGGCATAGTCTGCTTGTGGCATAGTTTGCCTGTGGCATAGTCTGCCTGTGGCATAGTCTGCTTGTGGCATAGTCTGCCTGTGGCATAGTCTGCTTGTGGCATAGTTTGCCTGTGGCATAGTCTGCTTGTGGCATAGTCTGCTTGTGGCATAGTCTGCTTGTGGCATAGTCTGCTTGTGGCATAGTCTGCCTGTGGCATAGTCTGCCTGTGGCATAGTTTGCCTGTGGCATAGTCTGTTTGTGGCATAGTCTGCTTGTGGCATAGTCTGCTTGTGGCATAGTCTGCTTGTGGCATAGTCTGCTTGTGGCATAGTTTGCCTGTGGCATAGTCTGCCTGTGGCATAGTCTGCTTGTGGCATAGTCTGCCTGTGGCATAGTCTGCTTGTGGCATAGTTTGCCTGTGGCATAGTCTGCTTGTGGCATAGTCTGCTTGTGGCATAGTCTGCTTGTGGCATAGTCTGCCTGTGGCATAGTCTGCCTGTGGCATAGTTTGCCTGTGGCATAGTCTGTTTGTGGCATAGTCTGCTTGTGGCATAGTCTGCTTGTGGCATAGTCTGCTTGTGGCATAGTCAGCCTGTGTCTTAGACTACTTGTATCTTGGAAAACATGTTTCATAGGGAGGGTGTGAGTGAGTGAGCCCACAGTCAGAACATTCTTCAGAAACGTGAATAAGAAGGCTTTTAGATCACAGTATACCAGCTATGTGAGGCCAGTCTTAGAGTATGCTGCACCATCCTGGAGCCCCATCTTTTAGATCACAGTATACCACCTATGTGAGGCCAGTCTTAGAGTATGCTGCACCATCCTGGAGCCCCATCTTTTAGATCACAGTATACCAGCTATGTGAGGCCAGTCTTAGAGTATGCTGCACCATCCTGGAGCCCCATCTTTTAGATCACAGTATACCACCTATGTGAGGCCAGTCTTAGAGTATGCTGCACCATCCTGGAACACCGCCCCCCCCCCCCCATCTTAACAAACACATAAGGAAGCTTGAAAAGATGCAGAAGTTTACAACGAGACTCGTCCCAGAGCTGCGAGGGATGAGGTATGAAGACTGACTGAAGGAACTAAACCTGACGACGTTAGAAAGGAGGAGGGAGAGAGGGGACATGATACAGACGTATAAAATACTTAGAGGGATTGACAGGGTGGAAACAGAGGAAATGTTCACAATGAATATCAACAAAACAATTGGGCACGGATGGATGCTTGAGACTCAGATGTGTCATAGAGATGTTAGAAAGTTTATTTTAGTGTAAGGGGTAGTAAGGGAAGTGGGTAAATGGAATGACCTAAAGTAGCAGGTTGTAGAGGCTAACTCCATTCTTATCTTTAATACCAGGTATGATAGGGAAACAGGCCAGGAGTCATTGCATTAAACAACAACTGCTAGAACAGCTAGGTCCAAGAGCTAGAGTTCGATCCTGCAGGCACAAATAGGGATATACACATACACAAGATACACCTCACTGTATATCCATATCGTTATACTAATATATTCATTTTATATAAAAACCTCGACTGAACACCTGTTGTTAGATAGCCAAAAAAACAGGTTTATGTAATAATTATTATACTTAGCTCGTTAGTTGATAATGGTTAAGGAGGTTGTTAGTGGTCGCTTATGGTCTAGTTATACACAAGAGTATACTGATATACCACCCCACCCTCTCAATACGTCGAGGTTTTGACGGAATCCAGCCAATACGTTAAAAATATGGCGCATTGGTAAACGTTAAAACGTCATAATATTCACGCTTTCTGTAAGGCCTCGGTAGGTTAGGGGGGTTGCTTGGGTACGTGCCTTTCTGGACAGGGTATAAACAGTCGTGTTTCTTACGGAGTGGCTACCAGCCAACCCAACCGACTACCTATAAGACCTTTCTTGAGTTATCTTGAGTTGATTTCGGGGCTTTAGTGTCCCCGCGGCCCGGTCCTTGACCAGGCCTCCACCCCCAGGAAGCAGCCCGTGACAGCTGACTAACACCCAGGTACCTATATACTGCTAGGTAACAGGGGCATTCAGGGTGAAAGAAACTTTGCCCATTTGTTTCTGCCTCATGCGGGAATCGAACCCGCGCCACAGAATTACGAGTCCTGCGCGCTATCCACCAGGCTACCAGGCCCCTTTGATCAGAAGCGGGAGATATTACGTCTATATTACGGTGGTTTTAAGTTCACTAAAGCACTGCTGTTTTGACGATGTTGTTGAGAAGTTCTCTGAGAACACCGTTGGTGAATTCCTATCACCCCCTCCCCATCACCCCTCCCCATCACCCCCTCCCCATCACCCCCTCCCCATCACCCCCTCCCCATCACCCCCTCCCCATCACCCCCTCCCCATCACCCCCTCCCCATCACCCCCTCCCCATCACCCCTCCCCCCATCACCCCCTCCCCATCACCCCCTCCCCATCACCCCTCCCCATCACCCCTCCCCATCACCCCCTCCCCATCACCCCTCCCCATTACCCAGTCCCTATCACCCCTCCCTATCACCCCCCATCACCCCTCCCCATCACCCCTCCCCATCACCCCTCCCCATTACCCAGTCCCTATCACCCCTCCCTATCACCCCCCATCACCCCTCCCCATCACCCCTCCCCATCACCCCCTCTCCATCACCCCTCCCCTTCACCCCCCATCACCCCTCCCCATCACCCCTCCCCATCACCCCTCCCCATCACCCCCTCCCCATCACCCCTCCCCATCACCCCCTCCCCATCACCCCTCCCCATTACCCAGTCCCTATCACCCCTCCCCATCACCCCTCCCCATCACCCCCTCCCCATCACCCCTCCCCATCACCCCCTCCCCATCACCCCCTCCCCATCACCCCTCCCCATTACCCAGTCCCCATCACCCCCTCCCCATCACCCCTCCCCCCCATCACCCCCCCTCCCCATCACCCCCTCCCCATCACCCCTCCCCATCACCCCTCCCCATCACCCCCCTCCCCATCACCCCTCCCCATTACCCAGTCCCTATCACCCCTCCCTATCACCCCCCATCACCCCTCCCCATCACCCCTCCCCATCACCCCTCCCCATTACCCAGTCCCTATCACCCCTCCCTATCACCCCCCATCACCCCTCCCCATCACCCCCCCCCACCACCCCCTCTCCATCACCCCTCCCCTTCACCCCCCATCACCCCTCCCCATCACCCCTCCCCATCACCCCTCCCCATCACCCCCTCCCCATCACCCCTCCCCATCACCCCCTCCCCATCACCCCTCCCCATCACCCCCTCCCCATCACCCCTCCCCATTACCCAGTCCCTATCACCCCTCCCTATCACCCCCCATCACCCCTCCCCATCACCCCTCCCCATCACCCCTCCCCATAACCCAGTCCCTATCACCCCTCCCTATCACCCCCCATCACCCCTCCCCATCACCCCTCCCCATCACCCCCTCTCCATCACCCCTCCCCTTCACCCCCCATCACCCCTCCCCATCACCCCTCCCCTTCACCTCCTCCCCATGACCCCCTCCCCATCACCCCTCCCCATCACCCCTCCCCATCACCCCTCCCCATCACCCCTCCCCATCACCCCCTCCCCATCACCCCTCCCCATTACCCCCCTCCCCATCACCCCTCCCCATTACCCAGTCCCTATCACCCCTCCCCATCACCCCTCCCCATCACCCCTCCCCTTCACCTCCTCCCCTGACCCCCTCCCCATCACCCCCTCCCCATCACCCCCTCCCCATCACCCCTCCCCATCACCCCCTCCCCATCACCCCTCCCCATCACCCCCTCCCCATCACCCATCCCCATCACCCCTCCCAATCACCCCTCCCCATCACCCCTCCCCATCACCCCTCCCCATCACCCCCTCCCCATCACCCCTCCCCATCACCCCTCCCCATCACCCCTCCCCATCACCCCCTCCCCATCACCCCTCCCCATTACCCAGTCCCTATCACCCCTCCCCATCACCCCTCCCCTTCACCTCCTCCCCATGACCCCCTCCCCATCACCCCCTCCCCATCACCCCTCCCCCCCGTCACCCCCTCCCCATCACCCCTCCCCATTACCCAGTCCCTATCACCCCCCCATCACCCCTCCCCATCACCCCCCTCCCCATCACCCCTCCCCATCACCCCCCCCCCCATCACCCCCTCCCAGCCAATAAACTGTGGACACAGGATAACCGCGCGATGATTGGTGGCGGCAGTAAAAGGCTTGTTTGTCGAACAGCAGTATGAGAGCAAATGGCAAATGTCCTAAATGGCTAGTTTATGCAGGTGTAGGGGTCTTCGGGGGGGGGGTCGATGCCCCCCTCACCTGGGGGGGGGTCAATGCCCCCCTCACCTGGGGGGGGGTCGATGCCCCCCTCACCTGGGGGGGGGGTTATCCTTGCGGAAGGGGGAATGGGTACAAATCTAATATAATTGTTGTAGTATAGTCGTGAACTACCAATTAGTCTCTAACTTGTTCCCCCTCACTATGTACTCTAACGACAATTACAGTACTGTTATCAGTGGTCATGTAACTACCGCGAATTTGGCGTATCTTGAAACTAGTGAACAAACAGCAATTGTTCAGCTAAGAGAAAACTCTCAAAATCATGTTTGAAAAAAAAAAATTGATTTTGAAATAGTTGTTGTTGTTAAAGATTCGCTACCTGGAACACAGTTCCAAGTAGCACGGGCTATGGTGAACCCGAAGTGCCTTGTTTTGAAATAGGTGATGGGAACCCTACGGGCATTGCCACACAGGAGTCCTGAGGTGTTGACAGGACCTCAAACTCGCCGTATATGCGCCCCCCCCCCCCCTGTCCTGTTTAACGATAAAACCATATCTTTCGCTAAGTGCTTCGTTAAACGGCCCCCACCCCACCCTTCCAACAGTTTTTCTGGCGAGAAAACGGTTTTACTCACTTGAATTGCTATGGGATCGAACCCTCGTCCATAGACTCTGCAGGTACACGCGCTACCAGGAAGACAGTTCAGTATTTTATCATATGGACTCGTCATATTATTGTGATTTCATTGTGCATTTGTTTAACGTAAACTTGCAATCCACCTTGCAAAGTTCATTGAAGCTATCCGCGAGTGTCTAACTTCCAGCGTTGAACAGAGACAGACAGACAGACAAACAGACAGACAGACTGTTATCCACAGTGAATGCTTTCATCCGGGGGTGACAGATGTGGTCTATATCCATTCATCACCCACTATCTCCCTCTCTCTCTCTCTCACTCCTAATTAGTATGAATGAAGGTCTCCAATAGTCAACATGGCAGATTTACTCACAAAACACTAAGGATTTTAAAGGGGAGGGTGGACTTTAAACTGTGTCTCTGTACTCACCTAGTTGTAATCACCTAGTGCTTGCGGGGATCGAGCTCTGGCTCTTTGGTCCCACCTCTCAACCGTCAATCAACTGGTGTACAGATTCCTGAGCCTACTGGGCTCTATCATATCTACATTTCTGTGTATGTGTGTGTGTGTTTGTGTGTGTGTGTGTGTGTGTTTGTGTATTCACCTAGTTGTGCTCACCTAGTTGTGTGTGTGTGTGTGTGTACTCACCTAGTTGTACTCACCTAGTTTGTGTGTGTGTGTGTGTACTCACCTAGTTGTGCTCACCTAGTTGTGTGTGTGTGTGTGTGTACTCACCTAGTTGTGTGTGTGTGTGTGTGTGTGTGTGTGTGTGTGTGTGTGTGTGTGTGTGTGTGTGTGTGTGTGTGTGTGTGTGTGGCCCACTGATTGAGTTTACTGGAGCAATATGGCATTTGAGTGGATTGCATCTGGCTTTTCTTGTAAATACAAATGCTGATTCTGCAAGCAATCATGTCTGTGAATATTCGGTTCTTGAAATATCTGAGGTTGTTGAAGCCAAATACAACATTATTTAAAGAGCAGATCGAGCAACAGAGCTCTAATATGGCCGAGTAGAGCTAGGAATTATTAATATTATGTGTTATTACTGAGAAAATCCTTAGGAGCTATGGGGAGGACTCGAACCCTCGTACTCGGTACTCTAAGGCACACGTTCTAGCCCACTATGCCACGACTATCCTCTGATTATATTATATATACTATCTACTTATTTTCTTATTGCTGCTTCACGTTAATGTGATTTCTTTTTATTATTATTGTTAATATGTTATCCCGAAATGTCGGGTATTGTCATATAGTTTATCACAGTGGAGACACACACACTCTAGGAGGATTTATTTTTTTTTAGATTGGTTAGTTTTGCTTCCTGCAGAGTCGGAGTTCGATTCCCGGTGGTCCAAGCGGGTGGCTATAACTTCACTCAAGCCTCGCATCCCAGCTTCTATCCCTATCCTCGTATCCCAGCTCCTATCCTATTCTAAATATCCCCTCCATATATCTTATCTTGATATCTTGATAGTGGTTATCTTGAGATGATTTCGGGGCTTAGTGTCCCCGCGGCCCGGTCCTCGACCAGGCCTCCACCCCCAGGAAGCAGCCCGTGACAACTGACTAACTCCCAGGTACCTATTTACTGCTAGGTAACAGATGCATCAGGGTGAAAGAAACTCTGCCCATTGTTTCTCGCCGGCGCCCGGGGTCGAACCCGGAACCACAGGATCACGCGTCCAGTGTGCTGTCCGCACAGCCACCGGCTCCCTAAACTCTACTATACATACCTCCTGATAATCACCTGAGCTTTACCTTACAAATACAAAGAGTATTGATCTTCAGAGTTTACCGGTTGTGTGAAGCATTGTAATCCCCCATCTGGGGCCAGATTCACGAAGCAGTTACGCAAGCACTTACGAACTTGGTGCCAGATTCACGAAGCAGTTACGCAAGCACTTACGAACCTGGTGCCAGATTCACGAAGCAGTTACGCAAGCACTTACGAACCTGGGGCCAGATTCACGAAGCAGTTACGCAAGCACTTACGAACCTGGGGCCAGATTCACGAAGCAGTTACGCAAGCACTTTCGAACCTGGTGCCAGATTCACGAAGTAGCTACGCAAACACTTACGAACGTGTACATCTTTCCTCAACCTTTGACGGCTTTGGTTACATTTATTAAACAGTTTACAAGCACGAAAACTTGCCAATCAACTGTTGTTATTGTTATAAACAGCCTCCTGGTGCTTCCCAGCTCATTAACTGTTTAATAATTGTAAACAAAGCCGCCAAAGATTGAGAAAAGATGTACAGGTTCGCAAGTGCTTGCGTAACTGCTTCGTGAATCCGGCCCCTGGTTCGTACACAGGCTTCCCCAGGCTAATATGTCCCTTACAGTCACCTATTTAGGGCTGATTTTACTGTAGTTATCGTCAGTTTCTATGGTCTTCGAATTAACGATAGCCAATCGTTTCCTGCACCTTTTCACACGTTGTAACGACCATTGAAGATTATTTAGGTGATATCCAGGTCGTTCAGTGTTTGTTAGTCATTAAGGTGATCGTTGGCGTCTTGCTGGCTTCGGTAGAATCCAACGGTCTCTTGCGATATCCATCTGTTTATCAAGAATCCAACGGTCTCTTGCGATATCCATCTGTTTATCAAGAATCCAACGGTCTCTTGCGATATCCATCTGTTTATCAAGAATCCAACGGTCTCTTGCGATATCCATCTGTTTATCAAGAATCCAACGGTCTCTTGCGATATCCATCTGTTTATCAAGAATCCAACGGTCTCCTGCGATATCCATCTGTTTATCAAGAATCCAACGGTCTCTTGCGATATCCATCTGTTTATCAAGAATCCAACGGTCTCCTGCGATATCCATCTGTTTCCCAAGATATCTACCAGTCCTCTATATCGAAAAGGTTTATGCGATATCCAGGAGAGTGCTACGATACCCGCTAGCATTCTCTGTTTTATCATTCTAATTCGTTGTGTTTGTTAGAAATGTTCGGTGAAGTTTACTATATTATCGTAGAGTGGAGTCGCCTAGAGGCGCCTGCGGGGAAAATGGCGGCGTCCAGGTCGGGGGAAATTTTCGATCTGGTAGAGAAGTTCAAAAGGTCGTGGGGTTTTTTTTCTGAAGAAGGCAGGGCA
>NW_025559622.1:0-12619 GCF_020424385.1 Procambarus clarkii
AAATTCATTTTTATTTCTAGTCTGACGCGACACTTGAGCGCGTTTCGTAAAACTTATTACAATTTCAAAGACTTTAGTTTACAAACACACAACTAAAACTGAATAGAGTTTTACACATCTTCGAGTTTATATCTTCATTTGGGTGAGGTGGATGAGGTGAAAAAAAACTTTCAACAATGGGTATTAAATGGGTATTAGGTTCAAACACAAGACAGAACACGAAACAATGGGTATTGAATGGAAGTAATTGTAGAAAGCCTATTGGTCCATATTTCTTGATGCTTCTATATTGGAGCGGAGTCTTGAAGTGGGTAGAATATAGTTGTGCATTAATTGGCTGTTGATTGCTGGTGTTGACTTCTTGATGTGTAGTGCCTCGCAGACGTCAAGCCGCCTGCTATCGCTGTATCTATCGATGATTTCTGTGTTGTTTGCTAAGATCTCTCTGGCGATGGTTTGTTTGTGGGAAGAGATTATATGTTCCTTAATGGAGCCCTGTTGTTTATGCATCGTTAAATGCCTGAAAAGAGATGTTGTTGTCTTGCCTATATACTGGGTTTTTTTGAGGCTTAAAGTCCCCAAGAGGGCATTTGAAGGCATAGACGACGTTGGTCTCTTTTAAAGCGTTCTGCTTTGTGTCTGGAGAGTTTCTCATGAGTAGGCTGGCCTTTTTCTGGTTTTATAGTAAATCGTTCTTTGTATCCTTTGATTTTTGTCTGTAGGGATAACGTTTCTACTGACAATATCTTTCAGGACCCTTTCCTCCGTTTTATGGGCTGTGGAAAAGAAGTTCCTGTAAAATAGTCTAATAGGGGGTATAGGTGTTGTGTTAGTTGTCTCTTCAGAGGTTGCATGGAGTTTCACTTTCCTTCTTATGATGTCTTCCACGAAACCATTGGAGAAGCCGTTGTTGACTAGGACCTGCCTTACCCTACAGAGTTTTTCGTCGACTTGCTTCCATTCTGAGCTGTGGCTGAGGGCACAGTCGACATAAGTGTTAACAACACTCCTCTTGTACCTGTCCGGGCAGTCGCTGTTGGCATTCAGGCACATTCCTATGTTCGTTTCCTTAGTGTAGACTGCAGTGTGGAAAACTCCGCTCCATTCCATGACTGTTACATCTAGAAAGGGCAGCTTCCCATCCTTCTCCATCTCATAAGTGAAACGCAACACAGAATTCTGCTCAAATGCCTCCTTCAGCTCCTGCAGATGTCTGACATCAGGTACCTGTGTAAAAATGTCGTCAACATACCTGCAGTATATGGCCGGTTTCAAGTTCATTTCGACTAAGACTTTTTGCTCGATGGTACCCATGTAGAAGTTTGCAGGACACCTAGGGGAGAACCCATGGCGAGCCCTGTTGGATATTTCCAACATCGAATACAGCATTGTTGTATTCTCATTACTTATTACTAATCATATTAATATTGTAGTAAGTAAAATTAACAACTCGTAGAATTCTCCTGTACTAATAATTCATCTGTGCATTAGGCTAGAATTCTCACGTCATCTAACGCTAGTATTGCGTCAGATTTCTTTACAGTAAAACACATTATATTCAATTTGTGTGAGAATTAAATACGATTCTCCATAATTAAGGCATTCTGTATGACAACTGATTGCAGACGAATTGTTTTCTAACTAAAAGCCGAATAGAGCGTTAGAATTATACCGTCTACCTCGCAGTAGTGTTAACGTCATCAATGAATGCTATGGGGAGACATTAATTCCTCTCCCTTGTATCTTTACTATTCTTAAATAGTTAAATAATAATATTTCGTTCCTCTAAATAATAAACCCGTCCAGTCTTTAGAGTTTCAAGCGCGAATGCGAGAAATATTAATGTTCATGCCAATAATTTGTGTAATGAACGTCGACTCGGCGTGGGGGGAGGGACGCGACGCCATGCTCAGTCGGTGACGGTCTCGGGAAGCGGACACGTGCAAGGCCAGAAGGAGGCAAAACCACGCTTACCGTACTCACAAAAGACGCCATTGTCCAGTAAATAGGACACGTGTGTCTATCTACAGATGAAAGCCGCCACTGTGAGGCGTGAACGACCTTGCAGATAATATCTTCAACTAGTGCTGGTGTTAAATAAGGGACCCCTAGACTTGGTTCCTGACGACACGTGATCAGCCAACTTGAAACGCATCAATCCAGGATAGGTTCACCGGAGCCTAGGATGCGAAATTACGGCAATCTTAATACTTACACAGTGCCCACAGCTAAGTACCTTTTATTTGATGCATCATTTACAGGTTTAATAATAGCGGGGTGATTGCGCGTCACGCGGCACGACAACACCTAATAACAGGTGATTAGAAATTTCTCTGTAGATATCAATAATCTTGAATATGTATTGAGTAGTTAAATCAATTGCTACTGGTAGTTATTTATTTTGCAGCTCGAGAGACGAATTCCTCATGCTGTCTTCTCCATGTTAACCGTGTCAGACGTCGGTGTACCAGACTTGGAGATTAAGAGGACTGCCAGGGTTATCTAAAGGAATCTATTACCAGCTAAGGCTTATTTCTTTTTATTCATAACTTTGCAATTTGATACATTCAGAATGTTTTCAACATAATGTGTGATTTACTGTAATTCATTATTATGCTCATATTCATGTTCTTCTTTGTATGAATAATATTATATTCAACATTAATTATAGGATTAGATTATTATTAATAGAATTAGTGAACGAACCACACTGATTCCTGGACGTACTGACCTCCAGTAATAACCCCCCAATGTAGGTGTTTGAGGTTTGGTTTTAATAATACAGCCCATTAATTATTCTTATGATCATACTTTCTAGTCATATCCATAGTCACTGGTTTTCTCTAGAATTTTATCTAATGATCTGAAATTCTCAGTTTCCCTCTTTACTTTAAAAGCGGGTGGTCCTTCGTAATTTAATTTACTACTTTAATTATTAATTAATCAGAATCAAACCCAAATATCCCACATTATGGTCCTTCGAACCGGATAGGCATTAAATTTATAATTAAAATATTAACCATTAATAACTAATCCTTGTGTGATAGAAGCTAGACTAACTATTTAATTAATTGTGTCAACTAACAGTATAACACATCAGTTAGCCTGGATCACACTAACAGCTACCTTATACATAGCTGTAGTGGGTCATAACTAATTACCCACAACATTTAGACCTACACTTCATACTGAAGTAGAACCCTTAGGTCACCAAGAGCAACAGCTCATAACCTTATATTAATCACTAACACCAATTAAGTGTTAACCATTTAGGCTATACCAATGTTTCAATGTGGCTGTCAGCAGACTGTCCATTATAGCCTGAATCCATGTTATAATTACTGATTCACTCAAGTCAGTGGATCATTAACATTTAGGGATCCAGTATACTAATATAAATTACTGATCTCATATTAGTTAATCATTACTAACCCTGATAACATTTTATTCCACAATTAGGAGTACATTTAGGAGTTAGATAATATTTACGGCAGTAGAATACTTGCCAAACACAATTAATTCCTTTGTGTTCATTTAATTTCTTATACACATAATTACACAAGTGTATATTATATAAAATACAAAAACCCCAAAAAACACAGCACAATTATTTGCACATTACTGCACCATATAATCTTTGCCAACCTTTGTTAGGTAGCAATTTAGGCTGTGATTGTGTTGAATTTGGCACAAGCACAGACTAAATATAGTTGTAGTTTCTCAAGTAGAAATTCACACGACTAGGCTTGAGCTAGTTAGTGACACATATATTATTCCTTTGTGCTGACCCTATCAAGGGTGGGATTAACCATTTATTGTGTAATTATTTTATTGCATATTTCTATGTATGTCTTTGAGTGTTACTCTAAGTCCACTACCCATCCGAGGCTGATTTAGAAGAGCTAAGCTGAGGAACACCTGTAGTGAGACCAAGGTACCACTCAAATCTTAGTTGCTTATTATTAGGTAGGTAGCTAACCTCTAAATGAGGTAAATTGCAACCAGCCTCAAGAAATATCAGGCTGTCAATACTTATACCTGCTCTACATCAAGGAGCAGAGACTATAGCTATACCATTAGCTACATAAGCCCTATCAGGCTGTCAATACTTATACCTGCTCTGCATCAAGGAGTAGACTATAGCTATACCACTAGCTACATAAGCCCTATCAGGCTCAATTTACCGCAAGAATGAATCCTTTAGAAAGGAATGCAAGATTCTTGATAGCTCTTCAACTCCAGCTAGAAAAACAGTTTATCAAATGTGACAACTGTGTAGAAACTGACCCAGATTACGTCTACAGGCTAGCAAGTTACATAAAGTACGCTAACAAAAGATATGACTATATCAAGACTGTAATCGAGTCCCACAGGAATTTACTCCAGGCCGGTCATACTGTCTCAGACGACTTATGTCTAACAGAATCTGAACTTGATGACTATGAATGTATCATTCAAACCAGGTTAGACCAATATGATAAAGTGCTTGCGAGACTAGATATTCCCGAGTGGATAGATCAGTTCATTAATAGACCTGTATCCAAGTTAACACTCAGCTCAGATGAAATACTTGAGCTAAATCAAGACGAGGAGAATCCTCTAATCAATGCTGATCACTATACAGGATCAACAACTGAAGATCAACCTTCATTTTCTAACCTCTCATCTAATACAGCTTCATGTGATGATTTGTTTACAGAGTCTGATCAAATTTCAGACCACACTTCTCAATGTTCCTTGGATTCTATAAGTGCGATACATAATGCTACTGAATTAACTAGCTTATCACCAGAACCCAGAGAAACAAGTGAAGCTGCAGATGAAACAAGTGAAGCTGCAATGATCAGTGAATCTGAACCAGAAAATGATAAAGCTAATGCTGCAGCAGCAGCCGAAGCTGTAATCAAAGCTGAGGCTAAACAAGAAGCCTTAAGCAACACAAGTAATGGTCACAATTGCTCACAACAGCCTTCTAAAGTAAGTGCTAACAATGAGAAGACTATTATAAACCTTGTACACCAATTATTAAATTTATCTTCACCAGAACAATCAGTTAACTCTTTACAAGCTTTTAGTTTTCAGCTTGAGTCACTGATAAATTCTTTCAGTAAAGAGGTGGATCACCCAACTACTGAGTGGATGACTAAAATTATCATCCAAAGAAAATTGTCTGGTGACACACTTAATAAATTATATGTATGCCAGAATGGTAATACCCTGTCAATGCAGGATATATTTACAGGTTTGCGTAATATGAGCAATCATACAGCAGACCAAGCAATTAATGCTAAATCTGAATGCACCAAAACTGTACCTACATCAGTTTCCTTGCCTGAAACTCCTAAAGTGACACTGTCACTAGGTAACCAAGGTGCTAATACTCAATGTAACAACAATCAGTTAAATACTGATTCATCAGTGAGACCTAAGAGTCCCACAGGTGCTCCTAAGAGACCTAATAGTCCAAAGAGCACTCCCAAGAGCCTGTTAATGGTTCCCCAGAGTACACCAAGTACTCACAAGAGAATAAATAACAAGCAAATGCAAGCAGCAAAACCATCACCACCTGCAAATACTGTTTTACCTAAACCGGTAACCCCTAAACGATCTGTAGGATGGGGAATATGCTTGTTTTGCAATCAAAAACATTCTCTGTACAAATGTACTAATTATCCTAATAGAGACACAAGAGTCAGACGACTCAAACATTTACACAAATGTACTAGGTGTCTCAAACCACATAATGTTAACAGCTGTGACACCCCACTGAACACCTGCAATAGGTGTAGAAGGGGCAAACATCATGCTGCACTGTGCAAATTAGTTAGGACTAATTATGTCAATCCTAGAATAGGACGTAGAGAATCTACACCAGTACAGTGCTGCAAGGTGCGAGATGTGTACAGCGTAACTTCCCAAGCATCTCAAGTGGATGCTGCTCTGCCTACTGCCCAACTTCAAGTGAAGAACAGAGGAACCAAGATCACCATACGTGGATTATTTGATCAAGGTTCCCAGAGAACTTTCATTACTCAAAGGGCAGCAGAGGCACTTAATTTACAACCAATAGGACAGGTAAAACTAAACTTGTCAGGGTCCATGATAAATCGAGGAACCCATGAATACACAGTAGTTCAACCGCTTGTACGACTAGGTAGTCAAGCCAAGGCTGTCCAAGCCATTGTTGTAGATCAAATACCTTTAGACTTAAATATTAAGGGTCTGGGGTACACAGCCCACTTCCTGCAGGAACGTGGAATTAAATTGGCTGACAACAAATTAATGTCTGACCGCCTTAATAATGTAGATGTACTAGTAGGAGCCGACTACTATTACCAGTTCATAACTGGACATGTTAAACGATTGGGAATGAATATGCTCCAATCTGCAGGAGGCTACTTACTTACTGGTAAAGTTCTGAATGTGAACAAGCCTAAGCCTGCCAATAATAAATTAGTCAGCAGTAAATCGATTCTCCAGCAGCAAGCTAAAAGGAGAAACACAGCTGAGTAATAAACTCAGATTGAATGTAGTGCAATTGATACTCGCTGAGATGTTTCATAGCTCTCAGTGAAAATCAATGGTCCGTACTCAAACAAGTACAAGTCACAGCGACCAAACTATTGAATTCACTGCAGAGCTAGAATTATTCTCGACAAGTAGTAATTGACCACACTCAGTCTTCCTAGGTAAATTGTAATGTTAGGCTAGAGAAACTAGTACTCCCTAGGAATTAATCATGTTAGGCTAGAGAATCTAGCACTCAATGCCACTGGCATTTCCTGAATTTAGTGATAACATTCACTAGGACCACTGGTCCACTATACTTGCGCTTAAAGGTTTGCCAAGAAAACCTTCTTAATACCATGTTTTCTGCACTAAGAGTTAGTGATAAATACTTGCATTAATTGTTTGAGTTGTTTTTCTTTCGTTTCTGCTTATTTAGTGTAGGAGCGCAACACGAACAAACTTGCACACTTACTAATAGGTAAGTGAATTTTCAGAGAACTAATATGTTTGATGCATTACCGTTAAACATTAGCATTGTTAATTAACATGCTTCATGAGCTTAACATAGCTCACAGAATTAACGTAATAATATGAGTGCTCGTTCACCATGCGCACGAGCTTAATATTGCTCGCCATGATAACTGAATGACAAAGCTCCACCTCGTTAATTCGAGTGCACTGAACTCACCCTGTTAACTGTTAACGAGCTCCATGGAGCTCACCCAGTCAGCACTGCTGACGAGATCACTGTATCTCACCCTGTCAACACTGTTGACGAGTTCACTGAACTCACCCTGTTAACTGTTGACGAGTTCAATGTAACTCACCCTGTTAGCACTGCTAACGAGCTCACTGTAGCTCACCCTGTCAGCACTGTTGACGAGTTCCATGTAACTCACCCTGTTAGCACTGCTAACGAGCTCACTGTAGCTCACCCTGTCAGCACTGTTGACGAGTTCAATGCAACTCACCCTGTTAGCACTGCTAACGAGCTCACTGTAGCTCACCCTGTCAGCACTGCTGACGAGCTCACTGCAGCTCACCCTGTCAACACTGTTGACGAGTTCACTGAACTCACCCTGTTAGCACTGCTAACGAGCTCACTGTAGCTCACCCTGTCAGCACTGCTGACGAGCTCACTGCAGCTCACCCTGTCAACACTGTTGACGAGTTCCATGTAACTCACCCTGTTAGCACTGCTAACGAGCTCACTGTAGCTCACCCTGTCAGCACTGCTGACGAGCTCACTGCAGCTCACCCTGTCAACACTGTTGACGAGTTCCCTGTAACTCACCCTGTCAGCACTGCTGACGAGCTCACTGTAGCTCACCATGTTCAAGAGTTTAATATAACTCGACCTGTTAATGAGCTCAATACTGCTCACCATGTTAATTTGTGTACATTTTTGCTCACGTTTAGCTTAATCCCTTACTTAGGTAGGTTAGAAATTCAAACCATTTATTTAGGTAGGCTTAGGGACTTTAGTTAGTGTCAACTGAGTACTAGCCTAATCTGTACTCACCATTAATTACAGTTGACTATACTTATAGAGACTGATTTAATAAACTCAATTTCATGTAAAGGTGATTTCGTACTAACCAGTTTACAGTGTCAAGCCTATGAGCTACCATTTAATTAGCTCATAAGTCAGAATGACTAGGCTACTAATCTCACTGTCGACTCAGAATTTTCCTTGATTTAATGAATAAACTTTTCAGTCTCTACTTTCTATTATTTAGCTAGTTAGCAAATTAGTTGTACCATCAGTCAGCATGACTACTGCACGGCAGTGCACATTAAATTCAACTTCCTCATTTGAATTTGAGATGATCGTGATGCTGCGTGATGTTATTGTCTAGTAACTCAATAGTTACAAGTCACAGCGACCCTGGACAGTGACCTCATTGTAGTGTCATGGTCTCCTTGATCTTGAATGACTAATAATACTTTACTGTATAATCATACAATAGTGTTATCAGTTCTTAGGAACTTATTCTGAGTTTACCTACGATTCAGCAGCTACGTAATACACCATTACATGTCACTGCGACCCTAGTTGTTGAGTTTATTGTGAGCTTTAGAGCGTTCCTGATTACCGATAACTTAATCATTTAATGTTTCAATATTTCATGCATGTTTCCACTAAGGGAAACTGCAAGCCTATTACAACTCTGAAGAAGAATAATTTCTTTCACATCCCACTGAGAAAACTGTGATGAAACTACGATGTGATATCACGTAACGAAACCTTACACGTCACTATGACCCAGGATATCGCATCACCGTAGATTCTGTTAGTTTAAATTGGGAGAGTTAAATTCTATAAATATTGTGTAGGCTACAAACATGTTTCAGTTGACATGTAAATAGCAAGACTCAAATTCTTGTAAGTCCTTGATAAATCCGGGACGTTCGTTATGTGTGTACTAACATACTAACCTACTAACATACTAATGTGTTAATCTTAATTTTACTTCGGGATAGGTCAGTACAACACAGTACACTGCGACCCTGGGAATCCCCCCCCGGAGTTATGTTGGATATTTCCAACATCGAATACAGCATTGTTGTATTCTCATTACTTATTACTAATCATATTAATATTGTAGTAAGTAAAATTAACAACTCGTAGAATTCTCCTGTACTAATAATTCATCTGTGCATTAGGCTAGAATTCTCACGTCATCTAACGCTAGTATTGCGTCAGATTTCTTTACAGTAAAACACATTATATTCAATTTGTGTGAGAATTAAATACGATTCTCCATAATTAAGGCATTCTGTATGACAACTGATTGCAGACGAATTGTTCTCTAACTAAAAGCCGAATAGAGCGTTAGAATTATACCGTCTACCTCGCAGTAGTGTTAACGTCATCAATGAATGCTATGGGGAGACATTAATTCTTCTCCCTTGTATCTTTACTATTCTTAAATAGTTAAATAATAATATTTCGTTCCTCTAAATAATAAACCCGTCCAGTCTTTAGAGTTTCAAGCGCGAATGCGAGAAATATTAATGTTCATGCCAATAATTTGTGTAATGAACGTCGACTCGGCGTGGGGGAGGGACGCGACGCCATGCTCAGTCGGTGACGGTCTCGGAAGCGGACACGTGCAAGGCCAGAAGGAGGCAAAACCACGCTTACCGTACTCACAAAAGACGCCATTGTCCAGTAAATAGGACACGTGTGTCTATCTACAGATGAAAGCCGCCACTGTGAGGCGTGAACGACCTTGCAGATAATATCTTCAACTAGTGCTGGTGTTAAATAAGGGACCCCTAGACTTGGTTCCTGACGACACGTGATCAGCCAACTTGAAACGCATCAATCCAGGATAGGTTCACCGGAGCCTGGGATGCGAAATTACGGCAATCTTAATACTTACACAGTGCCCACAGCTAAGTACCTTTTATTTGATGCATCATTTACAGGTTTAATAATAGCGGGGTGATTGCGCGTCACGCGGCACGACAACACCTAATAACAGGTGATTAGAAATTTCTCTGTAGATATCAATAATCTTGAATATGTATTGAGTAGTTAAATCAATTGCTACTGGTAGTTATTTATTTTGCAGCTCGAGAGACGAATTCCTCATGCTGTCTTCTCCATGTTAACCGTGTCAGACGTCGGTGTACCAGACTTGGAGATTAAGAGGACTGCCAGGGTTATCTAAAGGAATCTATTACCAGCTAAGGCTTATTTCTTTTTATTCATAACTTTGCAATTTGATACATTCAGAATGTTTTCAACATAATGTGTGATTTACTGTAATTCATTATTATGCTCATATTCATGTTCTTCTTTGTATGAATAATATTATATTCAACATTAATTATAGGATTAGATTATTATTAATAGAATTAGTGAACGAACCACACTGATTCCTGGACGTACTGACCTCCAGTAATAACCCCCCAATGTAGGTGTTTGAGGTTTGGTTTTAATAATACAGCCCATTAATTATTCTTATGATCATACTTTCTAGTCATATCCATAGTCACTGGTTTTCTCTAGAATTTTATCTAATGATCTGAAATTCTCAGTTTCCCTCTTTACTTTAAAAGCGGGTGGTCCTTCGTAATTTAATTTACTACTTTAATTATTAATTAATCAGAATCAAACCCAAATATCCCACAAGCCCATCTACTTGCTTATACATGTGTCCATCCGGGCTCAAGAAGGGTGCCTCTTTAGTACAAGCTTGGAGTAGTTTCCTTAGACTGTTTTCTGGTATGTCAAAAGGAGTACAGGCCGGATCACGGTACACTCTGTCGGCTATCATCCCGATTGTTTCATCCACAGGTACGTTGGTAAACAGAGATTCTACGTCCAACGAGGCTCATATCCCTGTGGCCCGTGTTCCCGCAGCAAGTCAACAAATTCCTTTGGAGACTTCAGGCTGAAGGCGCAAGGACATAAGGAGTCAGCAAGCTGTTGAGTCCCTTCGCCAGTCTGTACGTGGGTGTGGGTATCTGGCTGATGATTGGCCGAAGTGGGTTTCCAGGCTTGTGTGTCTTGACATTTCCATACGCATATCCAGGTTTATATTCCCCAGTAATCTTTGGCAGGTGGAGTCCAGATATCTTGGTGTTCACAGTTTCGATCAATTTGTTGACCTTTGCTTTCAGTTCGGCTGTAGTGTCCTTCGTTACCCTTTGGAATTTAGTTTGGTCAGAGAGTATGAGGTTCATTTTCGCCAGATAATAGTCTTTTTTAAGAATGACGTATATTAGCGACTTCTCGCCTCTCCTGACAACTATCTCCTTGTTCTCACGAAGGCTCTTAGCTTCCGCTTTGAGCTCGGGGACAGTATGGTGCTTCTGTAATTGCCTCGATTCTTTCCTCCTTCCGCAATAAGTTCTGCTTGAAAGGTACCGCCTTACCACCAAAGATACCTTAAAAAAGATATATATATATACATATATATATATATATATATATATATATATATATATATAATATATATATATATTTCCTCCGTTTATATATATATATATATATATATATATATATATATATATATATATATATATATATATATATATATATATATATATATATATATATATATATATATATATATATATATATATATATGTCGTACCTAATAGCCAGAACGCACTTCTCAGCCAACTATGCATGGCCCGATTTGCCTAATAAACCAAGTTTTCCTGAATTAATGTTTTTTTCGACTACCTAACCTACCTAACCTAACCTAACCTAACTTTTTCTGCTACCTAACCTAACCTAACCGATAGAGATAGGTTAGGTTAGGTTAGGTAGGGTTGGTTAGGTTCGGTCATATATCTACGTTAATTTTAACTCCAATAAAAAAAATTAACCTCATACATAATGAAATGGGTAGCTTTATCATTTCATAAGAAAAAATTAGAAAAAATATATTAATTCAGTAAAACTTGGCTTATTAGGCAAATCGGGCCTTGCATAGTAGGCTGAGAAGTGCGTTCTGGCTATTAGGTACGACATATATATATATATATATATATATATATGTCGTACCTAATAGTCAGAACGCACTTCTCAGCCTACTATGCAAGGCCCGATTTGCCTAATAAGCCAAGTTTTCATGAATTAATGTTTTTTCGACTACCTAACCTACCTAACCTAACCTAACCTAACTTTTTTCGGCTACCTAACCTAACCTAACCTATAAAGATAGGTTAGGTTAGGTTAGGTAGGGTTGGTTAGGTTCGGTCATATATCTACGTTAATTTTAACTCCAATAAAAAAAAATTGACCTCATACATAATGAAATGGGTAGCTTTATCATTTCATAAGGAAAAAAATTAGAGAAAATATATTAATTCATGAAAACTGGCTTATTAGGCAAATCGGGCCTTGCATAGTAGGCAGAGAAGTGCGTTCTGGCTATTAGGTACGACATATATATATATATCTATATATATATATATATATATATATATATATATGTCGTACCTAGTAGCCAGAACGCACTTCTCAGCCTACTATGCAATGCCCGATTTGCCTAATAAGCCAAGTTTTCATGAATTAATTGTTTTTCGACTACCTAACCTACCTAACCTAACCTAACCTAACTTTTTCGGCTACCTAACCAAACCT
>NW_025559623.1:0-17750 GCF_020424385.1 Procambarus clarkii
TTATTAACTTTCTTACCTTCAGAGGGTTCTTTCACCAGCACAGCGACTCCTTACTTCTTCCTAGTTTTCCTCTCACATCCTAAATCTATGTAGCTTATTGGGAATAAGACCTCATTTAAGGGGCTGGGAGTTCAAAAAATATTCGAATTTAATGAAAATTACTTGAAATGTTATACAAATCTCCAATTATTTGGCATCAGCGTCGTGAAAATTTCATCCCAATATGTTAAGAAATAGATTTGATATGAATATTATAAAAAGTTCTGGTTATAAGGAGGACAGCTTCTGTTACTGGAACTGAAGGATAATGCAGTGATAAAGAGATGCAAGCACCTGTCCGATGCACAAAGAAGAATAGTATTACAGAGGGTCCACAAAGTGGATATGCAGCTTATGCCCTTCAAGCATTACTAATACATAATAACACAAATAATAATGAGTAGGTATGTTATTATGCTGTATTTTGTTATATATCATATAAATACATTGCCCAATGCCAATATCTTTTAGTTTCACATATGTCGGTAGCCGGTCGGCCGAGCGGACAGCACACTGCACTTGTGATCCTGTGGTCCCGGGTTCGATTCCAGGCGCCGGCGAGAAACATGGGCAAAGTTTCGTTCACCCTATGCCCTTGTTACCTAGCAGTAAAATAGGTACCTGGGTGTTAGTCAGCTGTTACGGGCTGCTTCCTGGGGGTGGAGGCCTGGTCGAGGACCGGACCGCAGGGACACTAAAGCCCTGAAATCATCTCAAGATAACCTCAAGAAGATGTCCAAGAATTTAGTTTTTTGGGGGCAGGAGGGTTGGCAAATTTTTTCTCCTTTGTTTATCAGATTTTGTTGTAGCTTCTACATCTTAGGGAATACATACCCGTCACTATGTATGTGAACGGTGCACGAAATTGGTCAACAAGTTAATCAGTTACAGGCGGCAGAAATTGTGACTTTTTATTATTTGTTTGTTTTGACGAAAATTTGTACTCACCTACTTGTGTTTGCGGGGGTTGAGCTCTGGCTCTTTGGTCCCGCCTCTCAACCGTCAATCAACAGGTGTACAGATTCCTGAGCCTATTGGGCTCTATCATATCTACACTTGAAACCGTGTATGGAGTCAGCTTCCACCACATCACTTCCTAATGCATTCCATTTGTCAACCACTCTGACACTAAAAAAGTTCTTTCTAATATCTCTGTGGCTCATTTGGGCACTCAGTTTCCACCTGTGTTCCCTTGTGCGTGTTCCCCTTGCGTTAAATAGACTGTCTTTATCTACCCTATCAATTCCCTTCAGAATCTTGAATGTGGTGATCATGTCCCCCCTAACTCTTCTGTCTTCCAGCGAAGTGAGGTTTAATTCCCGTAGTCTCTCCTCCTAGCTCATACCTCTCAGCTCGATTACTAGTCTGGTGGCAAACCTTTGAACCTTTTCCAGTTTAGTCTTATCCTTGACTAGATATGGACTCCATGCTGGGGCTGCATACTCCAGGATTGGCGTGTGTGTGTGTGTGTGTGTGTGTGTGTGTGTGTGTGTGTGTGTGTGTGTGTGTGTGTGTGTGTGTGTGTGTGTGTGTGTGTGTGTGTGTGTGTGTGTGTGTGTGTGTGTATGCGTGTGTGTGTTCACCTAGTTGTGTTTTGCAGGGGTTGAGCTTTGCTCTTTCGGCCCGCCTTTCAACTATCAATCAACCGTTTACTAACTACTTTTTTTCAACACCACACACACACACACACACACACACACACACACACACACACACACACACACACACACACACACACACACACACACACACCAGGAAGAAGACCGTAACAGCTGACTAACTCCCAGGTACCTATTAACTGCTAGGTAACAGGGGCATTCAGGGTGAAAGAAACTTTGCCCATTTGTTTCTGCCTGGTGCGGGAATCGAACCCGCGCCACACAATTACGAATCCTGCGCGCTATCTACCAGGCTACCAGGCCCCCTGTGTGTGTTCTGTGTGTGTGTGTGTGTACTCACCTAGTTGTACTCACCTAGTTGTGTTTGCGGGGGTTGAGCTCTGGCTCTTTGGTCCCGCCTCTCAACCGTCAATCAACAGGTGTACAGATTCCTGAGCCTATCGGGCTCTATCATATCTACACTTGAAACTGTGTATGGAGTCAGCCTCCACTACATCTCTTCCTAATGCATTCCATTTGTCCACCACTCTGACACTAAAAAAGTAGTTTCTAATATCTCTGTGGCTCATTTGGGCACTCAGTTTCCACCTGTGTCCCCTTGTACGTGTTCCCCTTGTGTTAAATAGACTGTCTTTATCTACCCTATCAATTCCCTTCAGAATCTTGAATGTGGTGATCATGTCCCCCCTAACTCTTCTGTCTTCCAGCAAAGTGAGGTTTAATTCCCGTAGTCTCTCCTCGTAGCTCATACCTCTCAGCCCGGGTACTAGTCTGCTGGCAAACCTTTGAATCTTTTCCAGTTTAGTCTTATCCTTGACTAGATATGGACTCCATGCTGGGGCTGCATACTCCAGGATTGGCCTGACATATGTGGTATACAAAGTTCTGAATGATTCTTTACACAAGTTTCTGAATGCCGTTCGTATGTTGGCCAGCCTGGCATATGCCGCTGTTGTTATCCGCTTGATATGTGCTGCAGGAGACAGGTCTGGCGTGATATCAACCCCCAAGTCTTTTTCCTTCTCTGACTCCTGAAGAATTTCCTCTCCCAGATGATACCTTGTATCTGGCCTCCTGCTCCCTACACCTATCTTCATTACATTACATTTGGTTGGGTTAAACTCTAACAACCATTTGTTCGACCATTCCTTCAGCTTGTCTAGGTCTTCTTGAAGCCTCAAACAGCCCTCTTCTGTTTTAATCCTTCTCATAATTTTAGCATCGTCTGCAAACATTGAGAGAAATGAATCGATACCCTCTGGGAGATCATTTACATATATCAGAAACAAGATATTACCGAGTACAGAGCCCTGTGGGACTCCACTGGTGAATTCACGCCAATCGGAGGTCTCACCCCTCACCGTAACTCTCTGCTTCCTATTGCTTAGATACTCCCTTATCCACTGGAGCACCTTACCAGCTACACCTGCCTGTCTCTCCAGCTTATGTACCAGCCTCTTATGCGGTACTGTGTCAAAGGCTTTCCGACAATCCAAGAAAATGCAGTCCGCCCAGCCCTCTCTTTCTTGCTTAATCTTTGTCACCTGATCGTAGAATTCTATCAAGCCTGTAAGGCAAGATTTACCCTCCCTGAACCCATGTTGGCGATTTGTCACGAAGTCCCTTCTCTCCAGATGTGTTACCAGGTTTTTTCTCACGATCTTCTCCATCACCTTGCATGGTATACAAGTCAAGGACACTGGTCTGTAGTTCAGGGCCTCTTGCCTGTCGCCCTTTTTGTATATTGGGACCACATTCGCCGTCTTTCATATTTCTGGTAGGTCTCCCGTCTCCAGTGACTTACTATACACTATGGAGAGTGGCAAGCAAAGTGCCTCTGCACACTCTTTCAGTATCCATGGTGAGATCCCATCTGGACCAACAGCCTTTTTAACATCCAGATCCAGCAGGTGTCTCTTGACCTCCTCTCTCGTAATTTCGAACTCTTCCAAGGCCGCCTGGTTTACCTCCCTTTCTCCTAGCACAGTGACCTCACCTTGATCTATTGTGAAGACCTCTTGGAACCTCTTGTTGAGTTCTTCACACACCTCTCTGTCATTCTCTGTATACCTGTCCTCGCCTGTTCGAAGTTTCAATACCTGTTCTTTCACTGTTGTTTTCCTTCTGATGTGACTGTGGAGTAGCTTTGGTTCGGTCTTGGCTTTGTTTGCTATATCATTTTCAAAACTTTTCTCTGCGTCTCTTCTCACCCTGACGTACTAATTCATGGTTCTCTGGTATCTCTCTCTGCTTTCTGGTATTCTGTTATTCCGGAAGTGTGTGTGTGTGTGTGTGTGTGTGTGTGTGTGTGTGTGTGTGTGTGTGTGTGTGTGTGTGTGTGTGTGTGTGTGTGTGTGTGTGTTTGTGTGCTCACCTATTTGTGCCTACAGGATCGATCATTGTCTCTTGGGTCCCGCCTTTCTAGCCATAGGTTGTTTATTGCAATAATTGCTGTCCTATTTCCTTATAATAACTATTTTTAAAATTATGATTAGAATTTGCTTCCACAACCTGCTCCTTAAGTTCATTTCATTTTACCACTACTCTCACGCTAAAAGAAAAGTTCCTAACATCTCTGTGACTCATCTGAGTTTTCTGCTTCCACCCATACCCCCCTCGTTCTGTTAGTATTCAGTGTGAACATTTTGTCTATTTCCACTCTGTTAATCCCACTGAATATTTTATATGTTCCTATCATATCCCCTTCTCTCTTCTTTTTTCTAGTGTCGTCAGGTGCAGGTCTTTCAGACGCTTTTCTTATCCCATTCTTCGAAACTCAGGGATGAGTCTCATTGCAAACTTCTGAACCTTTTCCAGTTTCCTTATGTATTACTTCAGATGTGGTCTTCATGATGGAGCGAGATACTCAAAGTCTGGTCTCACGCAGACAGTGTAAAGCACTGTAAATGCCTCCTTAGGTTTCCGAATGATGTTCTAACTTTTGCCAGTGTAGAGTATGCTCCTGTAGTTATCCTATTTATATGAGCCTCAGGAGTTAGATTAGGTGTTACGTCTACTCCCAGGTCTCTTTCTCGAATCGTCACAGGTCAATACTTTAGATTGTGCACTGGCTCTTTGGTCTCATCACCTAATCCCTTTTCTATAACTTTACATTTGTTCGTGTGTGTCTCTCCAGTAGCCATTTCTCTGACCATCTCTGCAACTTGTTTAAGTCCTTTTGGAGAATCCTACAATCCCCATCTGACACAACTCTTCTCAATAATTTTGCGTCACCCGCGAGCATGGACATATAAGATTCTACCTCCTGTAAACATGTCATCTATCTTGAGGTTATCTTGAGATGATTTCGGGGCTTTTTTAGTGTCCCCGCGGCCCGGTCCTCGACCAGGCCTCCACCCCCAGGAAGCAGCCCGTGACAGCTGACTAACACCCAGGTACCTATTTTACTGCTAGGTAACAGGGGCATAGGGTGAAAGAAACTCTGCCCATTGTTTCTCGCCGGCGCCTGGGATCGAACCCAGGACCACAGGATCACAAGTCCAGCATGCTGTCCGCTCGGCCGACCGGCTCCCATACGTCATTAACGTATATTAGAAATAGAATTGGTCCCAGCACCGATCCTTGAGGTACCCCACTCGTTACTGTTCGCCAGTCCAACTTCTTGCCCCCTTACCGCTACTCCCTTGCTCCTTCCTGTTAGGTAGTTCCTTACCCATGCTAGGTCCTTTCCGCTAACTACCGCCTGCTTCTCAAGTTTGAATAGCAGATTCATGTGCGGTATTGTATCAAAAGCTTTTTGGCAGTCCAGAAATATGCAGTCTGCCCATCCTTCTCTGTTCTGCCTTATTCTTGTTATTTTTTCAAAGAATTCCTGAAGGTTTGTTAGGCATTATTTCCCCTTCCCTGATCCTCATGTTGGTTTGTATTTGCAAATCTTATGTTCTCTAGGTGTGCAACAAGTCTTAGCCTGATTATTTTTTCAAGTATTTTGCAGGGTATGCTTGTCAGTGATACAGGTCATTAGTTAAGTGCTTCCTTCCTATTCCCTTTCTTGAAGATGGGTACCACTTTTGCCTTCTTCCAGCAACTGGTCAACTCTCCCATTCTAAATGACTCATTGTAGATCCATGCAACAGGGACGCTGAGGGGCCTGCGCTGCCTCTTTCAGGTGATACTTTGTCTGGTCCAACTGCGTTAGTTGCATCCAGTGTTGTCAACTGTTTCATTATCTCCTCAGCTCTCACCTCAGTATCTAATAATCTTTCATCTTGGGTCATCTTTTCTAACAAGGGGAGACGCTCCAGTTCGGTAGTGAACACTCCATGGAAATTGGCATTCAGTGCCTCGCAGATTTCATTGTCACTTTCGATATACCACTTCTGTTTTCCTTAATCTTGTCGTACTCGTAATTTTTTTCCGATTGTCTTATTATGTTAATGAAATCGTTCCTAGCTCTATTACATCTAATCCTGTTGTCCTCTGTCCTTTGTCTTCTGTGCTTCCTCCACTCCCTCCTGCTTCTCATTTTTGCTTCCTGACACTGTCTATTAAACCATGGGTTATTATATTCCCTCGTACCCTTTTCTTTATTGGTGGTATAACTCTCTCTTCGGCCTCCTTGCATTTTCTAGTGACTAGGTCCATCATATTTATGGATTGTTTTTCCTCTAATTTCTTCCTCCCACTGCATGTCTCCCAAATATTCCCTTATCCTCCTGTAATCCCCTTTCCCATAGTCAACTCTCCTTTCCCAGACCTCTTATTCTGTGGTCACAATTTTAAGTTCCATCATGTAGTCAAAGACTAGGACATATTGTTCACTGGCTCTTAGAGGTCTTTCACGTTCCAAATTCTACGTTCTGGTGAAAATCAGGTCTAAGAGGCTCGATGTATCCCCTTCTTCTTTCCCTTGTGTCTTCCTTCACATGCTGTGTTAGGAAATTCCTGTCTATAATCTTTACTAGCTTTGTTTCTCCCTTTTCCTCTTCGCCATGGGGATTCCTTGATTCCCAATTGATCTCTCCATGATTTAGATACCCCATGACCAGCAGTTTCGCTCTCATTCTGCGTGCTGTTGTTGCTGCCTTCTGCAGTTAATCTGTACATGCCTTGTTGTCATCATACACCTGCCTTGGCCTTCAAATATTTGGTGGGGGATTGTAAATTATCAAGAACACAATCTTCTTCCCATCTACTGTCAGAGTCCTGTGAATGTATCTCATGCTTTCATTAGTACCCAGATTTTCCAGGTCTTCAAACTTTCATTTCTACTTTATTAGGAATAACACCCCCCCCCCACCCTGTCTCTGTGTCCTTTCATTTCTTATCATTCGTTACCGCCCCTCCCCACCCCCTGGAAAGATTGCGTCCGAGATCATATCATTTATTTTAGTTTCCACTATTGCAATTATGTCAGGATCTGCCTCCCTAACTCTTAATCTTATCTCTTCTGCTTTATTGGATACCCCAACAGAATTGGTATACAAAACCTTGAAACTCCCTCTTGGAGACTCTGGTAACAGAGTTCACTCTTTCTTTCGAGGTCTTGCGGTCTGGGGGGGGGGGGTGGGGGTCTAGGCAGCTAGAGGGGGGTCGAAAGGGCATAATAGGTCTGAAAGTTAGGGAGGGTCTGAAAGGCATTGGGGGTTGAGAGGTTGAGTGAGGCTGAGAGTCAGATAGAGGCTGAAAAGTGGAGGGAGAGCAGGAGAGGGGCTGGGGGCAGAGGGGAGAATGGAGCATGGGGTGTGTGAGTGGAAGAGAGGTTGTATTAGTCAGGGGGGAATCAGGGGTAAGTAAGGGTTTTGGGGTAGAAGGGGGAAGAGGGAGGTGGGAGAAGAGAGGGGTGGGGCTGTGGATTTAAGTGAGGGAAGAGAAAGGGTTTCGTGGGCAGTGAAGAGGTGAAGGGGGTAGCTAGCAAGGTGATGTGGTCATATGGAAGCAGTGGCGCAGAGGAGGGGTAGAGGCTGGGCGGGGGTTGGGGGCGGTGGGGAGGAGGGGGGGCAATGAAAGGGGGATGGAGCAGATGGGATTGGATGCAATGGGGGCGGAAAGGGCGAGGGAGTTGTCGGGAGGGGAAGGAGGGGAGGGATGGGAAGGTTGATTTTGTTGATGGGTATGAGTTGACCATATAAGGGCAAATGAAGAGTGTGATGTAGCAGGTGTAATTGGGAGCAAGGGGGTAGGAGGAAGAGGCAGGGGGAGTTGTTTGGGGTAGAACCAGGGGGGGGGGGGGGGAGCCGGGGGTGTGCATATTGGCTTGCCTTGTGGGCTAATTGTTTATCTTTCGTTATATATCTCTTAATAAAAACATGTAATAGCGTTTGCTGCCATTGAGTAAATGTTTATGCTTCATTATATAGTCCACTGCCCCTTCATCAGAAAACTGCACTTAGACAGGCCAATTCTTAGTACAATTGTAAGGTTCAATCCGGTGGCTGAAGTACACCTCGTTTTATGCCATCTCGGCATTAATACACCTCAAAATCTCATTTAATTCAAACTTTTCCATTTCTATTCTTTCATGCCTTTCATTCTACCTTTTCAAGCCATTTGGGTGACGGAAGTGGCATCGTCTGCATGACTTGTCATGCTGTGTAGAGGCAGGCCATTATGGCCACCATAAAAGCTTAGTTGTACAGTTAAGATGAATAAAACATGTAGATACTTATTTATATAGTGTGTTTATGATGTGATAACACCACAAACATTGTTGTTGGGGGAGAATAGTGTATCTGTCCTTGAATCAGTGAGGGAGGCAGCTGTCAGCTGTGTGTGTGACGACGTCTCTTTTATATTGCCTGAACCCACCATACCAGCTTAGTTTTAGAGTTATTTTGAATAAAACTGTAGATAATTATATATAAGGTCAGTATATAGTGAATAAAGGCCAAAACAGTATGGTGGGAGGAGAATGTTGGCCAGTGAGGTGTTGTTGAGGGAGGGAGTGGCGGCTAGTGGCTGGCAGGCTGGTGGCGCAGCCACTCCTGTTGCTCTTTGACTCACCATAGCAACTCAGTAGTTTATTATGGTGAACTAAACATGCAAATATTTATATATAACCTGTGTATATAGAGTAATAACAACAAAAATATTTGTTTATTGTTTTATGCACATAATAAATAAATCCCTAATATGCACACTATAATTTTGAGTATATAGCTGATTCACCCCTTTTTATTAGATAAATATATTACACTACACACTATTGAATAATGTTACTCTAAAAACTAAGAAAAAATCAATCAGAGACATTTAAATAATTAGGTAATAATATCTTTGTGGCAACTACCGCCTGAGAGCTGTGGCTGAGCTGACCGCCACAGCTGTGAAGATTACTCTGTTAACGCCCACATTATGCCAGACTTCCTCAGCCTATTGCGGCCAAAATATGTTACCTACAATTTTTGTTATTTATCCCATGCTCAGGGAACACAAATGAACATTTTAGAGGACGAAAATAAATTTAGAATTTTTTTTTTCTAGCGGACAGGGGTGTAAAAGTCCTCAGGACCCCTTAGCAGCTTAAACGCTAGCCATGCTGTTAGTCGCACCTAATTCATTTGCAAGCCAAGTACATTCACTTTCCCAGGCTTCCCTACCCTTCCTAATTTTTCCCTGGATATAGTCCACACGCTCTTGTTTTTGTCTCTCAACCTCATTCTGTATTTGTTAAAAAATCTAACTTTTTATTCCCAAGATCAAATTCTCAATCCATACGCTCCTCCTCTCAACTTTCTTATCAGCTTCTCTACAAGCTTATCTCCCTCTTCCTTGCTATTTATTTGTCTTTTGCTTTGCTATTACCTGGTCACCCTTCCTTATTTTGCCATTGCAATAAATAACCTTAGCTAACAGGCGTTCCAATTACCTTACTCGTTCTGCTACACAATAGGCGAGTGAGTATCCAGGCACTCTCCAATGATGCGGTGAATGGCAGGTGAGGTTAAGGTCTGTCATGACTTGAGGCAGGTGAGCTCACGGTCTGTCACGGGTTGAGGCAGGTGAGGTCACGGTCTGTCATGACTTGAGGTGGGTGAGCTCACGGTCTGTCACGGCTTGAGGCATGTGAGGTCACGGTCTGTCATGACTTGAGGTGGGTGAGGTCACGGTCTGTCACGGCTTGAGGCAGGTGAGGTCACGGTCTGTCACGGCTTGAGGCAGGTGAGCTCACGGTCTGTCACGGGTTGAGGCAGGTGAGGTTAAGGTCTGTCATGACTTGAGGTGGGTGAGCTCACGGTCTGTCACGGCTTGAGGCAGGTGAGGTCACGGTCTGTCATGACTTGAGGTGGGTGAGGTCACGGTCTGTCACGGCTTGAGGCAGGTGAGGTCACGGTCTGTCACGGCTTGAGGCAGGTGAGCTCACGGTCTGTCACGGCTTGAGGCAGGTGAGGTCACGGTCTGTCACGGCTTGAGGCAGGTGAGGTCACGGTCTGTCACGGCTTGAGGCAGGTGAGGTCACGGTCTGTCACGGCTTGAGGCAGGTGAGGTCACGGTCTGTCATGACTTGAGGTGGGTGAGGTCACGGTCTGTCACAGCTTGAGGCAGGTGAGGTCACGGTCTGTCACGGCTTGAGGCAGGTGAGGTCACGGTCTGTCACGGCTTGAGGCAGGTGAGGTCACGGTCTGTCACGGCTTGAGACAGGTGAGGTCACGGTCTGTCACGGCTTGAGGCAGGTGAGGTCACGGTCTGTCATGACTTGAGGCAGGTGAGGTCACAGTCTGTCACGGCTTGAGGCAGGTGAGGTCACGGTCTGTCATGACTTGAGGCAGGTGAGGTCACGGTCTGTCATGACTTGAGGTGGGTGAGGTCACGGTCTGTCATGACTTGAGGTGGGTGAGGTCACGGTCTGTCACGGCTTGAGACAGGTGAGGTCACGGTCTGTCATGACTTGAGGCAGGTGAAGTCACGGTCTGTCACGGCTTGAGGCAGGTGAGGTCACGGTCTGTCATGACTTGAGGTGGGTGAGGTCACGGTCTGTCACGGCTTGAGACAGGTGAGGTCACGGTCTGTCAATTGCTTGAGGCAGGCGAAGTCACGGTCTGTCATGCTTGAGGTGGGTGAGGTCACGGTCTGTCAATTGCTTGAGGCAGGTGAGGTCACGGTCTGTCACGGCTTGAGGCAGGTGAGGTCACGGTCTGTCATGCTTGAGGTGGGTGAGGTCACGGTCTGTCAATTGCTTGAGGCAGGCGAAGTCACGGTCTATCACGGCTTGAGGCAGGTGAGGTCACGGTCTGTCACGGCTTGAGACAGGTGAGGTCACGGTCTGTCACGGCTTGAGGCAGGTGAGGTCACGGTCTGTCATGACTTGAGGCAGGTGAGGTCACAGTCTATCACGGCTTGAGGCAGGTGAGGTCACGGACTGTCAATTGCTTGAGGCAGGTGAAGTCACAGTCTGTCACAGCTTGAGGCAGGTGAGGTCACGGTCTGTCATGGCTTGAGGCAGGTGAAGTCACGGTCTGTCACGGCTTGAGGCAGGTGAGGTCACGGTCTGTCACGGCTTGAGGCAGGTGAGGTCACGGTCTGTCACGGCTTGAGGCAGGTGAGGTGACGGTCTGTCACGGCTTGAGGCAGGTGAGGTCACGGTCTGTCACGGCTTGAGGCAGGTGAGGTCACGGTCTGTCACGGCTTGAGGCAGGTGAGGTCACGGTCTGTCACGGCTTGAGGCAGGTGAGGTCACGGTCTGTCACGGCTTGAGGCAGGTGAGGTCACGGTCTGTCATGGCTTGAGGCAGGTGAATCCAGGGGCGGTGAGAGGTCAGCTCCTACTGTTCCACTACTTCAAATGTGTTCAACACTTATTTTCAATTACAATGTGTGTGTGTGTGTGTGTGTGTGTGTGTGTGTGTGTGTGTGTGTGTGTGTGTGTGTGTGTGTGTGTGTGTGTGTGTGTGTGTGTGTGTGTGTGTGTGTGTGTGTGTGTGTGTGTGTGTGTGTGTGTGTGTGTGTACTCACCTAGTTGTGCTTGCGGGGGTTGAGCTCTGGCTCTTTGGTCCCGTCAACGGGACGGCTCTCAACCGTCAATCAACAGAACAAATGTGTGTGTGTGTGTGTATGTGTGTGTGTGTGTGTGTGTGTGTGTGTGTGTGTGTGTGTGTGTGTGTGTGTGTGTGTGTGTGTGTGTGTGTGTGTGTGTGTGTGTGTGTGTGTGAGTTTGTACTCACCTAGTTGTGCTTTTGCGGGACTTGAGCTCTGGCTCTTTGGTCCCGTCAACGGGACCTCTCAACCGTCAATCAACTAATGTGTGTGTGTGTGTGTGTGTGTGTGTGTGTGTGTGTGTGTGTGTGTGTGTGTGTGTGTGTGTGTGTGTGTGTGTGTGTGTGTGTGTGTGTGTGTGTATGTGAGTTTGTACTCACCTATTTGCTTTTGCGGGACTTGGGCTCTGGCTCTTTGGTCCCGCCTCTCAACTGTCAATCAACTGGTGTACAGATTCTTGAGCCTACTGGTCTCTATCATATCTACATTTGAAACTGTGTATGGAGTCAGCCTCCACCACATCACTTCCTAATGCATTCCGTCTGTTACCTACTCTGACACTGAAAAAGTTCATTCTAACGTCCCTGTGGCTCATGTGGGTACTCAGTTTCCACCTGTGTCCCCTTGTTTGCATACCACCAGTGTTGAATAGTTTATCCTTGTCTACCCGATCGACTCCCCTGAGGATTTTGTAGGTAGTGATCATGTCTCCCCTTACTCTTCTGTCTTCCAGTGTCGTAAGGTGTATTTCCCACAGCTTTTCATCGTAACTCACGCCTCTTAGTTCTGGGACTAGTCTAGTGGCATATCTTTGAACTTTTTCCAGCTTCGTCTTGTGCTTGACAAGGTACGGGCTCCATGCTGGGGCTGCATACTCCAGGATTGGTCTTACATATGTATTATACAAGATTCTGAATGATTCCTTACACAGGTTCCTGGAGGCAGTTCTGATGTTAGCCAGCCTCGCATATGCCGCAGATGTTATTCTCTTTATGTGGGCTTCAGGAGACAGGTTTGGTGTGATATCAACTCCTAGATCTTTCTCTCTGTCTGTTTCATTAAGTACTTCATCTCCTATTCTGTATCCTGTGTCTGGCCTCCTGTTTCCACTGCCTAGTTTCATTACTTTGCATTTACTCGGGTTGAACTTTAGCAGCCATTTGTTGGACCATTCATTTAGTCTGTCTAGGTCATCTTGTAGCCTCCTACTATCATCCTCTGTTTCAATCCTCCTCATAATTTTTGCATCATCAGCAAACATTGAGAGAAACTAGTCTATACCCTGTGGGAGATCATTTACATATATCAGAAACGGAATAGGTCCAAGGACTGCAACCCGTTCTCGCAATTTCTTACAGTCAATATTGCCTTATTAAATAAGTGCAGATGTGACATACTAATTTATTGTGAATATTTTAGTTTTCCTTGAAAAGCTTCATAGATAACACCGACCTTACCTAACCTTCTTAGTATGTTAAGATAAGCATCTTATTGCTATGCAATTACAATTATTACTTAACCTATACCTATAATTGGTTAAGTAATAATTGTAATTACGAAGCAATAAGATGCTTATCTTAACATTTAGGTAAGGTCGGTGTTTTCTATGAAGCTTTTCAAGGTAAACTAAAATATTCACAATAAATTAGTATGTCACATATGCACGTATTTAATAAGTCAATATTGACTATACGAAAGTGCGAAAACGGGTTGAGGACTGACCCCTGCGGAACTCCACTTGTAACGTCTCGCCAATCTGAGACCTCACCCCTCACATTGACTGTTGTCTCCTGTTGCTATTTTATCCAATGGAGTACCTTCCCTTTCACTCCAGCCTGCATCTCCAGCTTTTTCACTAGCCTCTTGTGTGGTACTGTATCAAACGCTTTCTGGCAATCTAAAAATATGCAGTCTGCCCACCCTTCTCTTTCTTGTCTGATTTTTGTTGCCTGGTCATAGAATTCAATTAGCCCTGTGAGGCAGGACTTGCCATCCCTGAACCCATGTTGATGCTGTGTTACAAAGTTCCTTCGCTCCAGATGTTCCACTAGCTTTCTTCGCACAATCTTCTCCATCAGCTTGCATGGTATGCAGGTTAGGGACACTGGCCTGTAGTTCAGTGCCTCTTGTCTATCCCTTTTCTTACATATTGGGCCTACGTTAGCTGCTTTCCAAATTTCTGGCAGTTCCCTGTTGCCAGTGATTTGTTATACACTATGGAGAGTGGCAGGCACAGTTCTTCTGCTCCTTCCTTTAGTATCCATGGGGAGATTCCATCTGGGCCTATAGTCTTTGTCACATCCAACTCTAGTAAACTCTTCCTTACTTCCCCGCTGGTAATCTCAAACTCTTCCTGTGGTTCCTGGTTAACTATTCCCTCTCTTATCTCTGGAATTTCTCCTTGCTCCAAGGTGAAGACCTCCTGGAATTTCTTATTCAGTTCCTCACACATTTCCTTGTCGTTTGTAGTGAATTCTTCTGCCCCTATCCTTAATTTCATAGCCTGTTCCTTTACTGTTGTTTTTCTCCTGATGTGGATGTGCAGCAATTTAGGCTGAGTCTTTGCCTTTCTTGCGATGTCATTTTCGTATTGTCTTTCTGCCTCTCTTCTCATCCTGACATATTCATTCCTGGCACTCTGGTATCTTTCTCTGCTCTCAAGTGTCCTGTTATTCCTTTTGTTTCTCCATGCCCTTTTACTTTGCTGCTTAGCTAGCCTACATCTCTGAACACTTTCGCGTTCCACAGACTCACTATCTCGTCACTCATTTTTCTACTGAATGTGTTCCAACGACGCAGTACTGAGTCACTCATTAAAATATTTTTTTAAAAATTTAAATTTTATCAGATCAATCTGGTAGTGGTTTTAAATTAAGCGCCTTTAGATTGCACACAATTTGATCCCAAAATCAAAGATATAACATGAAACTTGATGTCCAAACACTTGAAATATTA
The DNA here is from genome assembly GCF_020424385.1 of Procambarus clarkii. Taxonomy (NCBI): domain Eukaryota; kingdom Metazoa; phylum Arthropoda; class Malacostraca; order Decapoda; family Cambaridae; genus Procambarus; species Procambarus clarkii. Next base: position 14,546 of record NW_025559623.1, read on the forward strand.
TAAATAGGCCTATGGTCCGAATATTAAAATATTTGTTAAAATTCTATTTATTGTCCTATTATCTTGGGAGTAGTTTTAAAATGCGCGCCTTTTTATTGCGAACAATTTGATACCAAAATGAAAGATGTAACACAAATATTTATGTCAGAACACTGGAAAGATATAAATAAATTTGTGATGATGAGCGTCCAGAATTAAAATATTTGTTAAAAATCCAGTTATTGCTCTATTATTCTGGGACTAGTTTTAAAATACTCGCCTTTTTATTGCGAACAATTTGATACCAAAACGAGCGACGTAGCACGAAATTTGATGTTATCAAATTGAACGAGTGTAACATTAGGTTGCAATGTACAAAATGGTGCTCGTTCACGGGTAACTTTAGGCTTTTCTGCGGGGAGGCACTCCAGCCTTTTGTACATTTTATTCATAAACATCTGTAGGGAATTTAATTGCGAACACAATGATACCAAAACGAGCGACGTAGCACGAGAATTAAGGTAAAAAAATGGAACTAGAATGCACATGTTACTGATTTTGAGCGTTTTTGCCGACTTTAGGCTTTGCTGTTGGGAGTCACGCTAGGCTTTTGGACATTATATTTATACACACCTGTAGAGAATTTAATTGCGAACACAATGATACCAAAACGAGCGACGTAGCACGAGAATTAAGGTGAGAAAGCTGGAATGAGTATACACATTTGGGTGTCACCGCGCGCTTACCCGCACGGAGGGGCCACTATCCCCCTGTCAACCGCGAGTTTCCACGGAGCTCGAAAGTGACACTTTCGAGCTCCGTGGAACCCTTAAACCCTTAAACCATGGGTTTCTCATCTTCGTTCCACTGTTTTCCTTTTGGACTGAGACAAACTTGTTTGCTGCTTCCTTGCACTTCTGTGTGATGAAGTCCATCATGTCTTGGGCCGTCTTTCCTCTGAGCTCTGTTTCTCATGCTATATCTGTTAGGATTTTTTTTCTCCTCATTACACTTTTGAGGAGTGTTTGATTTGGAGGATTTGGTTTCCTTTTCGGTGCCAGCCGCGCGCTCAATACCAATCGCACGGAGTGGGCTTATTCCTACTATCTTCCTTATGTCCGTTTGTCTAGGTCGACCGCGATCCTTGTGAGTTCTCCACGGAGCTCGAAAGTGTTCTCCCAGTCAATCCTTCCGTGATTGAAGTCCCCCATGATGAGCAGGTGATATCTATTTCTACAGGCAGCAGAGGCTACCCTCTCAATTATAGTGTTAACTGCCATGTTGTTGTTGTCATACTCTTGACTGGGTCTTCTGTCATTTGGTGGAGGGTTGTATATTACTGCTACTACTATTCTTGGTCCTCCCATTGTTATGGTGCCTGCTATGTAGTCTCTGAACTCCTCACAGCCCGGGATGGCCATCTCCTTAAAACTCCATTCCCTTCTCATGAGTAGGGCCACTCCGCCTCCTCCCCTACCTTCCCTCTCTTTCCTTATTACTGTGTACTCCTGGGGAAACATGGTATTCGTTATGATTCCTGAGAGTTTTGTTTCAGTGAGTCCGATTACATCTGGGTTAACTTCTTGTGCTCTTTCTCTTAGTTCACTTGCCTTGCTTGTGATCACATCTATGTTTGAGTACATCACCCTGAAACTGACTCTTTTGCTTCTCCTTGGGAGGGGGGGGGAGGACTTGTGGGATCTGAGGTGAATGGGGGCTGGGAGGATCTGGTACAGGAAGAGTGGTGGAGGAGGAAGGGCTTGGGGGGTGGGGGATAGGGGGAGGGTAGGGGGGGTGAGAGGTGGAGGGTTGGGAGAGAGTGTGAGAGGGGGGAGGGTTGGGGGTGAAAGGGGGAGGGTTGGGGTGTGTGGGAGACATGGAGGCTTGGGGGGGGGCATGGTGGGAGGAGAGGCTTGGGAGGATGGAAGGAGAAGATGGGGGTAGAAAATGGGGAGGGCTTGGGGGCATGGGGGGAAAAGGAAGGCTGAGTTGGGTGAGGAAGAGGGGAAGGTTTAGGGGAGTGGTGGAGAGGGGAAGGCTTAGGTGGGGTGGGAGAGTGGGGGCTTAGGGGGGTGGGGGAAAACGGAGGGCTTGGGGTGGGAGAGACGGTAGGGCATGTGGGAGAGGGGAGGGCTTGGGGGATGTGGGAGGAGGGAGGTCCTGGGGAGAGGGGTGAGTGGGAGGAGGGAGGTCCTAGGGAGAGGGGTGAGTGGGAGGAGGGAGGTCCTGGGGAGAGGGGTGAGTGGGAGGAAGGGGCTGGGTGCCCTAGGTGGGTACTTAGTGGGGGGCTGTCAGGGGATGGGGCAGGTAGGGTGTCTGTTAGGTAGAATGTGGGGGTGGTGCTCCACTCCCTGTGGCTGTTGCACTGTTTGAAGAGGGTTCGCCACTTCCCTCTGGGATTGTAGGGCTCGGGGATGTGGTTCTCTGGTTCCCTTCTCTCTTCCCTGCGCTCCTTCCTTGCATCTTCTGCCCACCTTCTCTCTACCCTTGTCATATCCCTCTGCAGGAATACCTTTTTGAACTTCTGTACTTTTGCTAGACCGGTCTTCCTTGCTAACAGTTCCTCTTTCGTGTTCTCGCTCATGAATACCACCTTTATCATTCGGTCTCTGTCCTTGTTGTACTTTCCAAGCCTGAAAACCTTTTCAACATTTTGACCAGTTCCCTCCATCCTTGCCTCTTTAAGGATCTCGGTAACTATGTTTTTGTCTTTGTCTCTCCGCTCCTTTGGGCTAGACCCTGTTTGCTCTTTAATGCCTGCTACAACTACTGTTTTTTTCTTTCTATCAGCCGGCTAGTACATCTAGCTGCTTCCTGAAAGAAGCCACTTGCATGGCAACTTCCCTTACTGCAGACCTAGCTTCAAGGTTCTTTTTAAGCAACTCTGCAAATGAGAGTTGTATTGTAAGATTCCCCTCAAAAGGAAAATTACTATCACCCTGCGGGATGGTTTGCATCTGGTGCTGGGTAGGATTTTTCTTTCAGGCATTTTATCATTTTATTTCATCCTTTGCTGCCTCCAGCTCATCCTGCAGGCTGGATACTGTCTCCCTCATAACCCTCAGTCCTTCCCTGAATTCACTCTACATGTGTTAGATTGCTTCCCTAAATCAAGATTCCTGTCCCTCCCCTTCCTCCAAGCTTGTTCCTGCCGTGGTTGTCCTCCTGCGTTTGCGTCTCTGAGAGAGAGAGAGAGAGAGAGAGAGAGAGAGAGAGAGAGAGGGAG
>NW_025559624.1:0-21918 GCF_020424385.1 Procambarus clarkii
CAGTGATTGCTGTGCCTGGAACTGGAGGTCCAGTGATTGCTGTGCCTGGAACTGGAGGTCCAGTGATTGCTGTGCCTGGAACTGGAGGTCCAGTGATTGCTGTGCCTGGAACTGGAGGTCCAGTGATTGCTGTGCCTGGAACTGGAGGTCCAGTGATTGCTGTGCCTGGAACTGGAGGTCCAGTGATTGCTGTGCCTGGAACTGGAGGTCCAGTGATTGCTGTGCCTGGAACTGGAGGTCCAGTGATTGCTGTGCCTGGAACTGGAGGTCCAGTGATTGCTGTGCCTGGAACTGGAGGTCCAGTGATTGCTGTGCCTGGAACTGGAGGTCCAGTGATTGCTGTGCCTGGAACTGGAGGTCCAGTGATTGCTGTGCCTGGAACTGGAGGTCCAGTGATTGCTGTGCCTGGAACTGGAGGTCCAGTGATTGCTGTGCCTGGAACTGGAGGTCCAGTGATTGCTGTGCCTGGAACTGGAGGTCCAGTGATTGCTGTGCCTGGAACTGGAGGTCCAGTGATTGCTGTGCCTGGAACTGGAGGTCCAGTGATTGCTGTGCCTGGAACTGGAGGTCCAGTGATTGCTGTGCCTGGAACTGGAGGTCCAGTGATTGCTGTGCCTGGAACTGGAGGTCCAGTGATTGCTGTGCCTGGAACTGGAAGGTCCAGTGATTGCTGTGCCTGGAGGTCCAGTGATTGCTGTGCCTGGAACTGGAGGTCCAGTGATTGCTGTGCCTGGAACTGGAGGTCCAGTGATTGCTGTGCCTGGAACTGGAGGTCCAGTGATTGCTGTGCCTGGAACTGGAGGTCCAGTGATGCTGTGCCTGGAACTGGTCCAGTGATTGCTGTGCCTGGAGGTCCAGTGATTGCTGTGCCTGGAACTGGAGGTCCAGTGATGGCTGTGCCTGGAACTGGAGGTCCAGTGATGGCTGTGCCTGGAACTGGAGGTCCAGTGATTGCTGTGCCTGGAACTGGAGGTCCAGTGATTGCTGTGCCTGGAACTGGAGGTCCAGTGATTGCTGTGCCTGGAACTGGAGGTCCAGTGATTGCTGTGCCTGGAACTGGAGGTCCAGTGATTGCTGTGCCTGGAACTGGAGGTCCAGTGATTGCTGTGCCTGGAACTGGAGGTCCAGTGATTGCTGTGCCTGGAACTGGAGGTCCAGTGATTGCTGTGCCTGGAACTGGAGGTCCAGTGATTGCTGTGCCTGGAACTGGAGGTCCAGTGATTGCTGTGCCTGGAACTGGAGGTCCAGTGATTGCTGTGCCTGGAACTGGAGGTCCAGTGATTGCTGTGCCTGGAACTGGAGGTCCAGTGATTGCTGTGCCTGGAACTGGAGGTCCAGTGATTGCTGTGCCTGGAACTGGAGGTCCAGTGATTGCTGTGCCTGGAACTGGAGGTCCAGTGATTGCTGTGCCTGGAACTGGAGGTCCAGTGATTGCTGTGCCTGGAACTGGAGGTCCAGTGATTGCTGTGCCTGGAACTGGAGGTCCAGTGATTGCTGTGCCTGGAACTGGAGGTCCAGTGATTGCTGTGCCTGGAACTGGAGGTCCAGTGATTGCTGTGCCTGGAACTGGAGGTCCAGTGATTGCTGTGCCTGGAACTGGAGGTCCAGTGATTGCTGTGCCTGGAACTGGAGGTCCAGTGATTGCTGTGCCTGGAACTGGAGGTCCAGTGATTGCTGTGCCTGGAACTGGAGGTCCAGTGATTGCTGTGCCTGGAACTGGAGGTCCAGTGATTGCTGTGCCTGGAACTGGAGGTCCAGTGATTGCTGTGCCTGGAACTGGAGGTCCAGTGATTGCTGTGCCTGGAACTGGAGGTCCAGTGATTGCTGTGCCTGGAACTGGAGGTCCAGTGATTGCTGTGCCTGGAACTGGAGGTCCAGTGATTGCTGTGCCTGGAACTGGAGGTCCAGTGATTGCTGTGCCTGGAACTGGAGGTCCAGTGATTGCTGTGCCTGGAACTGGAGGTCCAGTGATTGCTGTGCCTGGAACTGGAGGTCCAGTGATTGCTGTGCCTGGAACTGGAGGTCCAGTGATTGCTGTGCCTGGAACTGGAGGTCCAGTGATTGCTGTGCCTGGAACTGGAGGTCCAGTGATTGCTGTGCCTGGAACTGGAGGTCCAGTGATTGCTGTGCCTGGAACTGGAGGTCCAGTGATTGCTGTGCCTGGAACTGGAGGTCCAGTGATTGCTGTGCCTGGAACTGGAGGTCCAGTGATTGCTGTGCCTGGAACTGGAGGTCCAGTGATTGCTGTGCCTGGAACTGGAGGTCCAGTGATTGCTGTGCCTGGAACTGGAGGTCCAGTGATTGCTGTGCCTGGAACTGGAGGTCCAGTGATTGCTGTGCCTGGAACTGGAGGTCCAGTGATTGCTGTGCCTGGAACTGGAGGTCCAGTGATTGCTGTGCCTGGAACTGGAGGTCCAGTGATTGCTGTGCCTGGAACTGGAGGTCCAGTGATTGCTGTGCCTGGAACTGGAGGTCCAGTGATTGCTGTGCCTGGAACTGGAGGTCCAGTGATTGCTGTGCCTGGTGATGGAACTGGAGGTCCAGTGTGCCTGGAACTGGAGGTCCAGTGATTGCTGTGCCTGGAACTGGAGGTCCAGTGATTGCTGTGCCTGGAACTGGAGGTCCAGTGATTGCTGTGCCTGGAACTGGAGGTCCAGTGATGGCTGTGCCTGGAACTGGAGGTCCAGTGATTGCTGTGCCTGGAACTGGAGGTCCAGTGATGGCTGTGCCTGGAACTGGAGGTCCAGTGATTGCTGTGCCTGGAACTGGAGGTCCAGTGATGGCTGTGCCTGGAACTGGAGGTCCAGTGATGGCTGTGCCTGGAACTGGAGGTCCAGTGATTGCTGTGCCTGGAACTGGAGGTCCAGTGATTGCTGTGCCTGGAACTGGAGGTCCAGTGATTGCTGTGCCTGGAACTGGAGGTCCAGTGATTGCTGTGCCTGGAACTGGAGGTCCAGTGATTGCTGTGCCTGGAACTGGAGGTCCAGTGATTGCTGTGCCTGGAACTGGAGGTCCAGTGATTGCTGTGCCTGGAACTGGAGGTCCAGTGATTGCTGTGCCTGGAACTGGAGGTCCAGTGATTGCTGTGCCTGGAACTGGAGGTCCAGTGATTGCTGTGCCTGGAACTGGAGGTCCAGTGATTGCTGTGCCTGGAACTGGAGGTCCAGTGATTGCTGTGCCTGGAACTGGAGGTCCAGTGATGGCTGTGCCTGGAACTGGAGGTCCAGTGATGGCTGTGCCTGGAACTGGAGGTCCAGTGATGGCTGTGCCTGGAACTGGAGGTCCAGTGATGGCTGTGCCTGGAACTGGAGGTCCAGTGATGGCTGTGCCTGGAACTGGAGGTCCAGTGATGGCTGTGCCTGGAACTGGAGGTCCAGTGATGGCTGTGCCTGGAACTGGAGGTCCAGTGATGGCTGTGCCTGGAACTGGAGGTCCAGTGATGGCTGTGCCTGGAACTGGAGGTCCAGTGATGGCTGTGCCTGGAACTGGAGGTCCAGTGATGGCTGTGCCTGGAACTGGAGGTCCAGTGATGGCTGTGCCTGGAACTGGAGGTCCAGTGATGGCTGTGCCTGGAACTGGAGGTCCAGTGATGGCTGTGCCTGGAACTGGAGGTCCAGTGATGGCTGTGCCTGGAACTGGAGGTCCAGTGATGGCTGTGCCTGGAACTGGAGGTCCAGTGATGGCTGTGCCTGGAACTGGAGGTCCAGTGATGGCTGTGCCTGGAACTGGAGGTCCAGTGATGGCTGTGCCTGGAACTGGAGGTCCAGTGATGGCTGTGCCTGAATGGAGGTCCAGTGATTGCTGTGCCTGGAACTGGAGGTCCAGTGATGGCTGTGCCTGGAACTGGAGGTCCAGTGATGGCTGTGCCTGGAACTGGAGGTCCAGTGATTGCTGTGCCTGGAACTGGAGGTCCAGTGATTGCTGTGCCTGGAACTGGAGGTCCAGTGATTGCTGTGCCTGGAACTGGAGGTCCAGTGATGGCTGTGCCTGGAACTGGAGGTCCAGTGATGGCTGTGCCTGGAACTGGAGGTCCAGTGATGGCTGTGCCTGGAACTGGAGGTCCAGTGATGGCTGTGCCTGGAACTGGAGGTCCAGTGATGGCTGTGCCTGGAACTGGAGGTCCAGTGATTGCTGTGCCTGGAACTGGAGGTCCAGTGATTGCTGTGCCTGGAACTGGAGGTCCAGTGATTGCTGTGCCTGGAACTGGAGGTCCAGTGATTGCTGTGCCTGGAACTGGAGGTCCAGTGATGGCTGTGCCTGGAACTGGAGGTCCAGTGATGGCTGTGCCTGGAACTGGAGGTCCAGTGATGGCTGTGCCTGGAACTGGAGGTCCAGTGATTGCTGTGCCTGGAACTGGAGGTCCAGTGATGGCTGTGCCTGGAACTGGAGGTCCAGTGATGGCTGTGCCTGGAACTGGAGGTCCAGTGATGGCTGTGCCTGGAACTGGAGGTCCAGTGATGGCTGTGCCTGGAACTGGAGGTCCAGTGATGGCTGTGCCTGGAACTGGAGGTCCAGTGATGGCTGTGCCTGGAACTGGAGGTCCAGTGATGGCTGTGCCTGGAACTGGAGGTCCAGTGATTGCTGTGCCTGGAACTGGAGGTCCAGTGATGGCTGTGCCTGGAACTGGAGGTCCAGTGATGGCTGTGCCTGGAACTGGAGGTCCAGTGATTGCTGTGCCTGGAACTGGAGGTCCAGTGATTGCTGTGCCTGGAACTGGAGGTCCAGTGATGGCTGTGCCTGGAACTGGAGGTCCAGTGATGATGGCTGTGCCTGGAACTGGAGGTCCAGTGATTGCTGTGCCTGGAACTGGAGGTCCAGTGATGGCTGTGCCTGGAACTGGAGGTCCAGTGATGGCTGTGCCTGGAACTGGAGGTCCAGTGATGGCTGTGCCTGGAACTGGAGGTCCAGTGATGGCTGTGCCTGGAACTGGAGGTCCAGTGATGGCTGTGCCTGGAACTGGAGGTCCAGTGATGGCTGTGCCTGGAACTGGAGGTCCAGTGATGGCTGTGCCTGGAACTGGAGGTCCAGTGATGGCTGTGCCTGGAACTGGAGGTCCAGTGATGGCTGTGCCTGGAACTGGAGGTCCAGTGATGGCTGTGCCTGGAACTGGAGGTCCAGTGATTGCTGTGCCTGGAACTGGAGGTCCAGTGATGGCTGTGCCTGGAACTGGAGGTCCAGTGATGGCTGTGCCTGGAACTGGAGGTCCAGTGATGGCTGTGCCTGGAACTGGAGGTCCAGTGATGGCTGTGCCTGGAACTGGAGGTCCAGTGATGGCTGTGCCTGGAACTGGAGGTCCAGTGATGGCTGTGCCTGGAACTGGAGGTCCAGTGATGGCTGTGCCTGGAACTGGAGGTCCAGTGATGGCTGTGCCTGGAACTGGAGGTCCAGTGATGGCTGTGCCTGGAACTGGAGGTCCAGTGATTGCTGTGCCTGGAACTGGAGGTCCAGTGATTGCTGTGCCTGGAACTGGAGGTCCAGTGATTGCTGTGCCTGGAACTGGAGGTCCAGTGATGGCTGTGCCTGGAACTGGAGGTCCAGTGATTGCTGTGCCTGGAACTGGAGGTCCAGTGATTGCTGTGCCTGGAACTGGAGGTCCAGTGATTGCTGTGCCTGGAACTGGAGGTCCAGTGATTGCTGTGCCTGGAACTGGAGGTCCAGTGATTGCTGTGCCTGGAACTGGAGGTCCAGTGATTGCTGTGCCTGGAACTGGAGGTCCAGTGATTGCTGTGCCTGGAACTGGAGGTCCAGTGATTGCTGTGCCTGGAACTGGAGGTCCAGTGATTGCTGTGCCTGGAACTGGAGGTCCAGTGATTGCTGTGCCTGGAACTGGAGGTCCAGTGATTGCTGTGCCTGGAACTGGAGGTCCAGTGATTGCTGTGCCTGGAACTGGAGGTCCAGTGATGGCTGTGCCTGGAACTGGAGGTCCAGTGATTGCTGTGCCTGGAACTGGAGGTCCAGTGATGGCTGTGCCTGGAACTGGAGGTCCAGTGATTGCTGTGCCTGGAACTGGAGGTCCAGTGATGGCTGTGCCTGGAACTGGAGGTCCAGTGATGGCTGTGCCTGGAACTGGAGGTCCAGTGATGGCTGTGCCTGGAACTGGAGGTCCAGTGATGGCTGTGCCTGGAACTGGAGGTCCAGTGATGGCTGTGCCTGGAACTGGAGGTCCAGTGATTGCTGTGCCTGGAACTGGAGGTCCAGTGATTGCTGTGCCTGGAACTGGAGGTCCAGTGATGGCTGTGCCTGGAACTGGAGGTCCAGTGATGGCTGTGCCTGGAACTGGAGGTCCAGTGATGGCTGTGCCTGGAACTGGAGGTCCAGTGATTGCTGTGCCTGGAACTGGAGGTCCAGTGATGGCTGTGCCTGGAGGTCCATGGCTGTGCCTGGACTGGAGGTGCTGTGCCTGGAACTGGAGGTCCAGTGATGGCTGTGCCTGGAACTGGAGGTCCAGTGATGGCTGTGCCTGGAACTGGAGGTCCAGTGATGGCTGTGCCTGGAACTGGAGGTCCAGTGATGGCTGTGCCTGGAACTGGAGGTCCAGTGATGGCTGTGCCTGGAACTGGAGGTCCAGTGATGGCTGTGCCTGGAACTGGAGGTCCAGTGATGGCTGTGCCTGGAACTGGAGGTCCAGTGATGGCTGTGCCTGGAACTGGAGGTCCAGTGATGGCTGTGCCTGGAACTGGAGGTCCAGTGATGGCTGTGCCTGGAACTGGAGGTCCAGTGATTGCTGTGCCTGGAACTGGAGGTCCAGTGATGGCTGTGCCTGGAACTGGAGGAGTGATGGCTGTGCCTGGAACTGGAGGTCCAGTGATGGCTGTGCCTGGAACTGGAGGTCCAGTGATTGCTGTGCCTGGAACTGGAGGTCCAGTGATGGCTGTGCCTGGAACTGGAGGTCCAGTGATGGCTGTGCCTGGAACTGGAGGTCCAGTGATGGCTGTGCCTGGAACTGGAGGTCCAGTGATGGCTGTGCCTGGAACTGGAGGTCCAGTGATGGCTGTGCCTGGAACTGGAGGTCCAGTGATGGCTGTGCCTGGAACTGGAGGTCCAGTGATGGCTGTGCCTGGAACTGGAGGTCCAGTGATGGCTGTGCCTGGAACTGGAGGTCCAGTGATGTGTGGCTGGGACCTGTTGATGCTCTTCATGATCAACAATAGTGTAAATAATCTTGACTCTCGGCTACAGAGAACCCCACAGAACGAGGGGTGAAAGTGTCTCCATACATATTTTCTCGTTTGTGCATGCGCCGCACATGGGACCGAAGGTCGCGGCGAGCAGCACGATAAGGGGCAAAAAGGACACAACTGTGGTTTCTCACCAGTGTGCATTCTCAGATGTTGTATTAGCTTTTTGAGTTACACAGAACGGAACTTGAACATCACAACGATAGCACTTTCCTACACGATACTCTTTCATGTGCGCTTTCATCTCTCCTTCATTTGGTCTGTCTTTGCCACAGATATAACATGACACAATTGATATTGGTCCAAGGTAACTTGCCTCGTGCGTCTTGGTGGCGTCTGAAGGCCTACTTCACAGTACACGCATAGTCACATAGAGGGCAGGTCAACTTCTTTATCGTACCTGTGGTGTTGAAGCGGATTGTTATTTTGATGTTTTTCTTGTGGGCGTCCAGCCTTCTACAATGTGGTTGAAGAGGGATGCATACGACCTATACATTGCCATAGTTGTAAAAACTGCAAAGTGGCGTAGTGCATACGTATTGCTTGGAGATAATTTCGGTTGGCTCGGGTTCATAGTTGGTGTTCCGTAGTTAGATGTTTACGACGGTCCCTCCCCCCTCTCTTGCGACACGCGAAGCCACTCTCTCCACATTCATAACCTTCAAATACTTCACCTGGAATAATGCTTGGGTCTGTATAATGAGTTTTTGCGTCGGTTATTACTTATGTTATCCACCGGTTTTTCCTCATCGCTGGAAACGTTCAAACATTCCTCGAACAGTGATTTGCTGACGACTTTTGTTCGAACCACAGTGTTGAAAAATGTTCCACCCACGTACTAAGAATACAAATAATTGCCATCAGAGCCAAAACACACAACCTAACCATTGCCTAAATATGCACAGTATGCTAATATATAACAATATTGTTTAATATATTTTATAATGCTTGTTTTTTATCACATAGACCAACCAGGTCATACTTCTTACAACAGAGAATCTTGAAATGAACTAAGTCTTTTGTTTGGGACTTTACCTCTTTGTTGTTGTACCAATATCTTTTCTCCATTGTACCCATAATCGTTGTCTCTTCTGTAGCTTTGGTATCTTCGATAATTCCTTTGTTCGTAGTGTCAGTCATCAAAATCTAATACTCCTCCAAGGCCAATGTTACACTTGGCGGACGATCCTTGGGTTGCCTCAAATTGTGGCATCTGTTGATCTGGTTCCCACTTCGTGGGGAGAACCATGGCCTGCTCTGAGGGGAGGGGGAAGGTAGCCCCTGTTATGGAATATCCGTAAGTCATTGGATGATCTCTGTTGTAGATATAACTGCTTTGTTGTAGAACTGGGGCCAGATTCACGAAAGCACTTACGAACGTGTACATCTTTCGTTAATCTTTGTCGGCTTTGATTATATTTATTAAACAGTTTACAAGCATTAAAACGAACCATTCAACTGATGTTATTGTTATAAACAGCCTCCTGGTGCTTTAGAGCTCATTAACTGTTTAATAATTGGAAACAACGTCGCCAAAGATTGAGAAAATGTACAGGTTCGCAAGTGCTTGCGTAAGTGCTTTCGTGAATCTGGCCCCAGGTCTTGATGACCAGGCGTCTCCCATTCTTAGCCTCTTGGTCTTGGCCTGTCGTTGTCTCCGGCCTGTTTGTCATCCCTATTTTCTTCAAGCTTTTGTTTTTTCACTCGACAGATATATACCTTTTCTGCTGTATCCTGGGTGCCTTCTGGAAGAATCCTCGACAAGGGTACTCTTTGAAATTCTTTGGCAATATCCATAATTTCTCTGCTCAGAGTACTCGTTCCATCACAGACAAGGTAAGAAGAGACTCCCTGGCTTCAGGTTCTCAGTTGATGCCGTTGATGGGTTCTGTCAACTCGGTGCTTGCTGCACGATACTAGCCGGGTAGCCCCTGTCAGTGAAGAAGTCCATCATTTGGTCTAGTTTCCCTTTGTCCAATGACCTTGACCGAATAGACAAATAGCTGACAAACAAATGACTAAACCAATGGCAATTCCATACACAAGTAATCTGTCAAGGTTTCATGATGTCGTGGAAAAGTAACATGGGAGGTTAGGAGACCCTCCTTAACGTGTGAGCGAACCTTACTTACCTGGGAGCACGTAATTAACCCTCTACGTTCTCTCCCTTTGAATGGAAGCACCGAGTTCCACTGATTTTTGTAATTTTCTTTGGTGATGTGAGCATGCAACAACTGCAATATCCTTGGCCAGCCCAGCCAGAGTGCTGACTGTAGATACCCAGCAAGGCAGACTCTTGGTCCCAGACCAGAGGATACAGGAGAGTGCACAGATGGAGATTACTTTATATACATCTGGTCATACTCGCTCGCTCAACTTAACGGTCGTGAAATTTCATTCTTTCATACCAGGACAAACTTATCTCTTTACCCTACTGGGTGATGTAGTCAATCATAACTGTGCAGCCTTTTCTCTTGAGCTTTGCTGCCTATGGAATTTATATTATAAATTTGGTTTCCTTGTAATTTTCCTTTCGCTATGCCAGGCTTTAGTTTTCTGGTCCCTTCCTTGAGCAAGTTATCTCTACTTTAAATACATATATTCAAACGTCAATACAGTCATCACGCCTTCCCATGGGGCTCCGAACTTCATTCCCCATAAAAGTGAATCTTTCTGTGAATTCTAGGTGAAGTCAGGCTGGTTCATCATTATCTCTAGTCGTGTGGGGTCCTGTTACATGTGGGATTAAAAGTTTTCTTGTTGACAATTCCAATAGTTTTGCTCGCTCTGTGCCCCCATACGGTTCTTGCATCTTTCCCTGAAGTCCTCATGATTAGAAGTCGCGATCGATTTCTAACTGGCGACAGTCTGCCCTTACTATAACTGAAAGTACTGCTATGTTTGTCGTGATCTTGATTGGATCTGTCATTTAATGAGGGATTACATCTGCTACTCTTTGGTCCTCCGATCGTCATGGTGCCTGTTATGTAGTCTCTGAACTCCTCGCAACCCGTGATATCCATATCCTCGAAACTCCAGTCCTTTATCAACAGGGCCGCCACTCCTCCCTTCCTCCCCCCCTGTAGTGTGTGGTGTAATGTTGGCACGAGTACATAGCCTTGTGGCACTGCATCATTACGGTCCAAGTAGTCAGTGTGTCGTGGAGGAATCTTGATTTCATTTTGGGGTTATCAAGGAAATATTTTGTTGAAAGTGGAAAGTCGTTAATATTTTTTAATATATTAGTCAACCCAGGGTGTCGAAGGCTTTTTCAGAGTACTGACAAGTGCTGCCTTGATATATTGTGGTTAATGTGCAGTTTTTCAGTATGTTAAGGTCTTGTTCAGGTCTGTTGTGCCCAACTCAGATTTTCAGTAGAGTCGCAGTCTGGAGGTAGTTTTGTGCTGCCCATATACATAAGAACGTAAGAACAAAGGTAACTGCAGAAGGCCTATTGGCCCATACGAGGCCGCTCCTATTTATAACCACCCAATCCCACTCATATACATGTCCAACCCGCGCTTGAAACAATCGAGGGACCCCACCTCCACAATGTTACGCGGCAATTGGTTCCACAAATCAACAACCCTGTTACTGAACCAGTATTTACCCAAGTCTTTCCTAAATCTAAACTTATCCAATTTATACCCATTGTTTCGTGTTCTGTCTTGTGTTGATACTTTTAATACCCTATTAATATCCCTTTTATGTCCATTCACCCACTTGTAAACCTCTATCATGTCACCCCTAACTCTTCGCCTTTCCAGTGAATGCAACTTAGGCTTTGTTAATCTTTCTTCGTATGAAAGATTTCTAATTTGGGGAATTAACTTAGTCATCCTACGCTGGACACGTTCACGTGAATTTATATCCATTGTATAATATGGCGACCAAAACTGAACTGCATAATCTAAATGGGGCCTAACTAGAGCAAGATATAGCTTGAGAACCACACCAGGTGTCTTGTTACTAACGCTTCGATTAATCCAAGTGTCCGATTTGCCTTATTACGAACATTTATGCATTGATCCTTTTGTTTTAAATTCTTACTAATCATAACTCCCAGATCCCTTTCGCAATCCGTCTCCGCAATCTCAACACCATCTAGCTCGTATCTTGTAACTCTATCATCATTACCTAACCTCAGAACTTTACATTTATCAGCATTAAACTGCATCTGCCAATCCTTTGACCATTTCAAAACCCTATCTAGATCAACTTGAAGTGATAGTGAGTCCTCCTCCGAATTAATTTCCCTACCGATTTTCGTATCATCGGCAAATTTGCAAATGTTGCTACTCAAACCTGAATCTAAATCATTTATATATATTATAAACAACAGAGGTCCCAGGACAGATCCTTGAGGCACTCCACTTACAACATTTTCCCACTCTGACTTGACTCCATTTATACTAACTGTTTCCTTTGGTATAGCCATGCCCTAATCCAGCTTAATATAGCACCCCCAATACCATGAGACGCTATCTTTTTAATCAGTCTTTCATATGGCACTGTATCAAAAGCTTTGCTAAAGTCAAGGTACACATCACAATCCTTACCACTATCAACTGCCTCAACTATGCTAGAATAAAAAGATAACAAATTTGTTAAACATGAATGGCCATTTATAAAACCATGTTGCGACTCAATTATTAATTTATTTTTTCAAGATGAAGACGAATTTTATTTGCTATTATAGATTCGAGTAACTTTCCCACAATAGACGTTAGGCTAATTGGTCGATAGTTAGACGCAAGTGATCTATCTCCTTTCTTAAAAACTGGTATCACATTAGCAACTTTCCAAAACTCTGGCACTCTGCCTGACTCTCTTGATTTATTAAATATGGTTGACAGTGGGTCACAAAGCTCCTCTTTGCATTCTTTAAGCACCCTGGCAAACACTTCATCCGGCCCTGGGGATTTGTTTGGTTTGAGTTTTACTATTTGTTTAAGAACATCCTCCCTGGTAACTGCTAAACTCGTCAACCTGTCCTCGTCCCCACCCACATAGACTTGTTCGGCTGAAGGCATATTAAGTTCCTCTTTAGTAAATACAGATACCACAATGCAGAAGGCCTATGGCCCATACGAGGCCCCTCCTATTTATAACCACCCAATCCCACTCATATACATGTCCAACCCACGCTTGAAACAATCGAGGGACCCCACCTCCCAATAAGAACATAAGAACATAAGAACAAAGGTAACTGCAGAAGGCCTATTGCCCATACGAGGCAGCTCCTATTCTATAACCACCCAATCCCACTCATATACTTGTCCAACCCGTGCTTGAAACAATCGAGGGACCCCACCTCCACAATGTTACGCGGCAATTGGTTCCACAAATCAACAACCCTGTTACTGAACCAGTATTTACCCAAGTCTTTCCTAAATCTAAACTTATCCAATTTATATCCATTGTTTCGTGTTCTGTCCTGTGTTGATACTTTTAATACCCTATTAATATCCCCCCGGTTATGTCCATTCATCCACTTGTAAACCTCTATCATGTCACCCCTAACTCTTCGCCTTTCCAGTGAATGCAACTTAAGCTTTGTTAATCTTTCTTCATATGAAAGATTTCTAATTTGGGGAATTAACTTAGTCATCCTACGCTGGACACGTTCAAGTGAATTTATATCCATTCTTTAATATGGCGACCAAAACTGAACTGCATAATCTAAATGGGGCCTAACTAGAGCAAGATATAGCTTGAGAACCACACCAGGTGTCTTGTTACTAACGCTGCGATTAATAAATCCAAGTGTCCGATTTGCCTTATTACGAACATTTATGCATTGATCCTTTTGTTTTAAATTCTTACTAATCATAACTCCCAGATCCCTTTCGCAATCCGACTTCGCAATCACAACACCATCTAGCTCGTATCTTGTAACTCTATCATCATTACCTAACCTCAGAACTTTACATTTATCAGCATTAAACTGCATCTGCCAATCCTTTGACCATTTCAAAACCCTATCTAGATCAACTTGAAGTGATAGTGAGTCCTCCTCCGAATTAATTTCCCTACCGATTTTCGTATCATCGGCAAATTTGCAAATGTTGCTACTCAAACCTGAATCTAAATCATTTATATATATTATAAACAACAGAGGTCCCAGGACAGAGCCTTGAGGCACTCCACTTACAACATTTTCCCACTCTGACTTGATTCCATTTATACTAACTCTCTGTTTCCTTTGGTATAGCCATGCCCTAATCCAGCTTAATATAGCACCCCCAATACCATGAGACTCTATTTTTTTAATCAGTCTTTCATGTGGCACTGTATCAAAAGCTTTGCTAAAGTCAAGGTATACAACATCGCAATCCTTACCACTATCAACTGCCTCAACAATGCTAGAATAAAAAGATAACAAATTTGTTAAACATGAACGGCCATTTATAAAACCATGTTGCGACTCAATTATTAATTTATGTTTTTCAAGATGAAGACGAATTTTATTTGCTATTATAGATTCGAGTAACTTTCCCACAATAGACGTTAGGCTAATTGGTCGATAGTTAGACGCAAGTGATCTATCTCCTTTCTTAAAAACTGGTATCACATTAGCAACTTTCCAAAACTCTGGCACTCTGCCTGACTCTATTGATTTATTAAATATGGTTGACAGTGGGTCACAAAGCTCCTCTTTGCATTCTTTAAGCACCCTAGCAAACACTTCATCCGGCCCTGGGGATTTGTTTGGTTTGAGTTTTACTATTTGTTTAAGAACATCCTCCCTGGTAACTGCTAAACTCGTCAACCTGTCCTCGTCCCCACCCACATAGACTTGTTCGGCTGAAGGCATATTGTTAAGTTCCTCTTTAGTAAATACAGATACAAAATATTTATTAAAAATACTACTCATCTCTTCATCACTATCTGTTATTTGACCTGTCTCAGTTTTTAATGGACCTATCCTTTCCCTAGTCTTAGTACGATATAACTGAAAAAACCCTTTAGGATTTGTCTTTGCTTGCCCTGCTATGCGAACTTCATAGTTTCTTTTTGCTTTCCTTATCTCTTTTTTAACATTTCTAACCAGTTGTACGAATTCCTGTTCTAAAGTGACCTCCCCATTTTTAATCCTTTTGTACCAAGCTCTCTTTTTACCTATAAGGTTCTTCAAATTCTTTGTTATCCACTTTGGGTCATTAGTATACGATCTATTCAATTTGTATGGTATACTACGTTCCTGTGCTTTGTTTAGAATATTCTTAAATAAGTTATATATTGAATCCACATCGAAATCCCCATTTAAGTCACCTATCGCTGGGTTCATGTCTCGCTCCAAGACCGGCCCACACCCCATACCCAAGCCTTTCCAATCAATTTGACCCAAAAAATTTCTTAGGCTATTAAAATCAGCTTTTCGAAAATCTGGCACTTTAACAGAATTTTCTCCTACTGGTCTATTCCATTCTATGCTAAATCTGATTTCTTTGTGATCACTGCTCCCTAGCTCACTCCCTATTTCGATGTCATTAATTTGCGTTTCCCTGTTAGTTAACACTAAATCTAAAATATTATTTTCCCGTGTTGGTTCCTTAATGTGTTGCGTAAGAAAGCAATCGTCAATTAATTCTAGAAAATCTTCTGCTTCACTATTCCCTGTTTTGTTCAACCAGTTTATTCCGCTAAAATTAAAGTCACTCATGACATAAATACTGTTAGATCTAGATGCTCTAGATATTTCATCCCATAGATGCTTTGCTTCCATTCTGTCTAAATTTGGTGGCCTATATATTACTCCTATTATAATATTAGCTTTTTCGTTTAATTCAATCCAAATAGTTTCTGTGTGTGGCTCTGTTTTGATTCCCTCTTTGAGACTACATTTCAAATTGTCCCTAACATATATGGCTACTCCACCTCCTCGTCTAATATATCTATCTGTGTGAAATAGTTTAAATCCATATATTTGATATTCAGCTAATAGTTCTCTATTTTCTACATTCATCCACGTTTCGGTAAGTGCAATAATATCTATTTTTTCTGTGCAGACAAGAGCATTTAATTCGTTAATTTTATTTCTTAGACTTCTACTGTTAGTGTAATATACCCTAAGTGAATTGTTATTTTGCGGACCTTCTCTTTCCCTGATCGTTTTGCCAATTCCTTTCTCCCACAAACACATACTTTTATTACCTCCTTCCTCCAAATCAATTCCCATACCTCTATCTACTAACAGTTTAAACCCAAACAAACACCTCTAACCACTTCTTCTAGCGAGTTCGCAACAGCAACAACCCCAGCTCTCGATAGATGCACCCCATCACGAGCATACATTTCATTTCTTCCATAGAAGTGTTCCCAGTTGTCTATGAAAGATATTGCATTTGATTTGCAATATCTTTCCAGCCGGCAATTGACACCAAGTGCCCTCGATATCCATTCATTTCCCACTCCCTTTCTTGGAAGAATGCCACATATGATCGGGATTCCTCCTTTGCTCCTAACTAACTCTATGGCTGTTTTATACCTCTGAATCAGTTCCTCACTCCTGACTCGACCAACATCATTTCCTCCCACGCTAATGCAAATAATGGGATTGTTCCCATTACCAGCCATAATATCATTCATGTTGTTTATAATATCACCAATGCCAGCTCCGGGATAGCAAACCCTTAACCTGTTCCCCCTATCTCTAGCACAAAACGTTCTATCCAAATACCTTATCTGGGAATCTCCCACAACTAATGTTTGCTTAGGTACTTCCTTTACT
Organism: Procambarus clarkii; assembly: GCF_020424385.1. NCBI lineage: Eukaryota > Metazoa > Arthropoda > Malacostraca > Decapoda > Cambaridae > Procambarus > Procambarus clarkii. The sequence goes on from NW_025559624.1 coordinate 15,913, forward strand.
TTCTGAGGGGCCTGCGCTTCCTTTCTCTTCGTTGCTTTCCCTTTTGCGCGATCCACAGTCTCTCCACAGCACTCGTCCTCCAAAACGTCAAATGAATTTGAAGTTGCTATGGCGTTTGAAGGCGGCTTTATCAAAGTCTTCTTAAGGCCCCTGTCTTTCGCAACTCTCCAAGACGAGGTCCCTTTACTGCTGGTCTCCTCCTTCGTTACTTCTCGTTGTTTTTTAAGCTGACGCACCTCCTCCCGCAGAGAGTCCAACTCTGTCCACAGGGCTCCCACTAGAGTCACCAGGTCCTTCACTACAACTTCCATATTGCTATGATAATATAACACTTGGACTTTTCTTAACACTTGGACTTGCCTCATTAATATAGCTTCTCTCCCCAAATTTCAACGATGTACAAAAGTTCCTGTCAAGTTACTGATATCAACTATGTATAACAAAGAACATTTAATACTATACAAAGTGTTTAAATATGCTTTGATAAATAAGATATTAACGCTATACTTTGTCTCCTGAGGACAACTCGTCCAGTGTTAGGACACGCCAGTGATTGGTCAGGTAGACTTCGTCTCCAAGATTCGTCCTTCAACCGGTTCAGGCACTGACAGTCACATTTATGTGGACTATGATGCATGGACAAGTCACAATGGAAGACAATTCAACACACAAATAGTACGTTCTTGAAAATCGAATCCACATCCATGTGTAATTATTTACACAAGATGGTGGCTGTGACCACAGATGGGTGGCCACTGCGGTCAAGCACTTACAGCTGCCCGAGGTTCAGGAACCACCAGGAGGAGGATGATGGTAACGTTTGTACCTGTAGTACTGAGGCTTGAAGCTGCTAGAGATTACTGATGATGTACACAGTCGGGGGACACGTGTAAGAATATGGTACCTGGCTCCCCTCGCTACTCTGGTAGACAATCCATGTATAGCATCGTAATGTTCTCGTATTAAATGTTCAGACGAAACATTCTGGGTTCGCAGCAATCTCCAGTGATACAAGTAAAGGGATTTCCACAGCTGTTGATGTTACATGTTGAGTGCATACGTGTCTCTGTCGGCCAGGAGTGCGTGTTCTAGATCTTTAATAATTTGGAAGGATTAAACAGGTTTGGTATGTGTGAAGGCGAAGACCTCAATACAAATATTATATAATAACTTGGTCTATCCATTAAGAATTGAACGAAGATATAATATAAATTAAGAGTAGTGAAGCGTCAGGCGAGAGGTAGTCGTAACTAAGAACTATAGGCTGTGGAGAAAGCTCATAATGCCTACATTACTAGGATGAGCCGATCACCAGCCATGAGACTCGCCGCCGGCGTCACTGGAACAGCAGGCAGCACACGGGTTTGTTCTCTGGAAAACTTCAGATTATGAGCAACCATCAGCTCAAATCCTCGCCGTTTTGTGAGGAAGAACCCACCAACACCCAGACTCAAAGCTGTTGATGTAACATGTTGACTGTATTCCTGTCCGACCGCCATGAGTGCGTGCTGCAATATTGTTTGGAAGTACGTTGATTTCTTCTGCAATTCTTGGATAAATACCATTGCAGACTGTTGTACACCTGGCTAGTTTTGCACAATGTTATGACAGTGGTCGGAACACCCGGCCCCAATGATCTATTATTTTCGTGTGTGAGAGGGCCATATCACTGAGCAGCTCGTTACTTTGTGAGCAGTGCCACAGTGAGTCACTTTTAAAGGTGTACTGATCTTGACAGGGAAAGGTAGACCAAACTGCTTAACTAAGTGTTAGGTATCCCAGATTCCACCTGGGAAAATCATTTTACGACTTCCATTGAAGGGAAATAAATTTATCCAGACATTTGGAGTGTCTCAGGCTTTATGTAGGAATGTGAATCGGCTCTCACTACGGAGAGACGTCAACAGGATGTCGGGGAGAAAGAGGAAATGGAAGCAGTTTTCAGACAAGGAGGAGGGACAACTCATCGAGGTACAACAAGTAAAGAAAACGGTTATTAAGGCTACACCAAGCACTTCTATCAGCAAGAATCCAGACATAATGCTCTTGGAGAGAACAGCACTAGTCACACACCAGTGTCAGACTGCACATCTTTCCAAATTGCAGACTTAGAATTGCAAAATTCGAAATACCCATAATACAGACAGACAACTTGTCTACCGCATATGGTATAGTAAAGGCAATGGAAAAGCGCCAAACAGAGCTCAAAAATTCCATCACTGTCATCGGGAAAGGAGAAATTATGATGACACGGCCAGACCAAAAGATTGCAAATTACCTAGACATGGTAATATTCCTTGAAGGAAAACCTGAATGCTTCGAAAAGCTGGAGCCTTCAGAAAGACGCATAAAAGTCGTGCTGTTGGAATATCCATTCGACTTTCCACTGGATCCAATCCTAGAACAGACAAATCTTGAATGCAAAGCGGTGACACGTCAGGTTCTGGCGACTTTTATGGGACATGCGCCAGAAAAATTAAATCTTTGAAATTAGGGAATATACTGACAGACCTTACGTCCCTGAACACCTGCGCTGCTTCAGGTGTCAGAAATACAGCCACCATCAAACACGCTGTACCAGACAGGAGAGATGAGTGTGCAGCCTGAGGCATCCAACCAAAAACTGTACACCCAAGCACAAGGTAAACCAGACCACAACAGCCAAATGTCCAAGTTGAGGAGGAAACATCAAGCTTGGAGAACTACCACACGAAAAGGTGCAGGCAGCGTAGGTCAGGATAATCAGACCAGCAGTAAATACACCAACTTTAATGTCTGGAAAACCCACGCACAGCCACAACAAAAGCTAACGCTCATATAAGGAATTATACAGCTATCTTGGTAGTATTACGACAAACACAGTCAACTGATTGCAATATTGGTTTCAAGCAACATGGACAGGTAGTGCTGGCCACCTTGCCAGAGCGTTGTCAGGTAGCCAATAAGTGCACCGGGTTAGGGAGTTAGTCAGGTGGTTGGGGTGAGTGAGTGAGGGCTTGCCATGGCCTTGGCTGCAGTGCCACCAAGTTTTGTGGAAAATGTGCAGAAGTATATGGAGTTAGACGGCCGTTTGAGTGCCGTAAGGTTTCTACCAACAGGGATCGCACATCTAAGCTGGTATAGTGTATTACTCGTATGGGCCAATAGGCCACTGCAGTTACCTTAATTCTTAAACTTCCGATGACGAATATATACAAACTCGCTATCTACATAGATTGCTTGACAGTGTGTCAAGTTTATTTTTTTATATCACTATGTATTTGAATAGATTAAAACCAGTTTCTCAACATGGAGCATATGACCCACATGGGGGCAAAAATGGGAACTGGGTTGTGTGATATTAGTGAGTGACATTTTCTTTGCTCTATAATATGAGAGGGAGGGGGGGGGGCAAATTCTGACATTATTATACAAGGTTGAGAACCATTGGTTTAAACTTTAAATGTCATGGCTCAGTGAAGAGCACCAGTGAAATTGTTGTTATCGGACAGTCAGCTGTGGCGCTGGAAGCAAGTTTGTATTATTTTCGACTTGATTTTGCTAAGCCAGCAAACTCTAAAACTTAACCCCCACCACCACCCTGAACTAAAAAAAAAAAAAAAAAAAATCCATGGGGAATTACCCCTGAACTAAATAGTTTATAACTCAATAATTTACATTTGAGTCATATAATAAACTACGTGTATAGGTATGAAGTAACTGTATCATGTATATATTCAAGATTGTATTAATATCATGGATCAAAATCACTTCAAGGTGATGTAGATAGGCTTCCGAAATTATCAAAAACACCGGCAGATAGTTTAATACTGACAAAAGTAAGGTTATGAGGCTAAGTAATGATGATAGTCACAGGATATCAGAGGGAAGGTGAAGAGATTGCGAAAGGAATCTTGGTCATAATTAGTAAGAACTGGAAGCAAAAAAATCTATGCATAACTGTTCGAAATAAGGCAAATAGGACCCTGGGAATATTTGTAGAAGCGTTAGCAATAAACACCTTGTGTTTTTCTCCCCCTCCCCTTCCGGCCCGTTGGCGTCGTGAGGGGGCTTGGTGGACGGCTGCCGGAGTGTGATGCTCCGTTGGGCAGTCCTCTGTCCTTTTCTGGCCTTGCACTCCTGCTGCTGTCTTCTCCAATTGTGCCGGATCGCTTTTCCTTTTCCTTATGTTTCGTTTTTCTCCCCCCTCTTCTCCTATCTGCTTGTCGTTTCCTCCTGACCTTTTGCTTGTTTTGGATTATTTCTTTGGACTTCTTCTATTTTGACGCCCGGGTGCTTGAGGAGGCATACTCTTACACCCGTAGAACTGTAGTACCCGACGTCTCGAGCGAGGGGAACCTTTTATTGTCAATCCCCCTTTCGTCGCTGAACCCGATCTCGACGGACTGACGGTTCTTAAGGTGGCGTTTGTGGGGTGTATACTCACGACGCACCCCTAGGGGGCCCCAGCATGATCGGCGATAGCTTCCTATTGGGTGTCCTGCCTCTAATTGTGGCTCCATGGTGGGTATGGGGGCACATTCGTGGATGAATTTGTCACTTTTCGTCTCTATGTCGTTGAATGTTTCCGTTGTACCCTCTCAGGCTCGTGGGGTGGGCGACCAAGCCCCCGAGTCGGCCTGTATTGGAAGACCAGGCTCTGTAGCTCCCGCTGCGTTGGGCCCCGACCTTGCTCCTCCTTTGACCGTCCTGACTTCTTCCCCCAGCTCCCCTCCCTCCTCTGAGGTTGGGTCGAGCCTCCAGCCCCCGGTGGTGACCACTTCGTCCCCTGGTGTGGCTAAGTCTTTCGTTGTGACTACTGCGCCTTTTGACCCCTCTCTCTCTAGGGGTTCTCAACGCCGTTCGCGCCCCAACCGCACTCGCTCGATTCCTTCCCGTGCTGATGCGTATCAGGCCTTGTTTGGTCCTGCTTCATGGGCCAAATACTTTGATCTCCTCCCTCTTGATTCTGCGCCTCCTGACGATTTCTCCCTCCATCGGCATCTTGTAGATTCCGTGGATGCGTGTGTTACTTTCAACCCCACTCGTCTCGGTACACGTGTCGTTGCTGCTCCTTCTCAGGATGCGGCTTCCCGCTTGGCTGCCTTATCTTGCCTTGGCGAGATCCCTGTTCGGGTCTCCAAGAACGTTCAGATGAATTCCAGTGTTGGCACTATTCTCCTCCCACCCCATGTTGCAACCGGTGTTCGGAATCTGCAGGATTGCCACGATGATATTCGGCATATCCTTGATGCCCAAGGCCATTCTGTCCTCCAGGTTGACTCGTTTACTCGTCCCCTCGTGGTCGTCGCCGTCAACCCCTTCGCGTTGTGAAGATCACCTTTGATGGTAGGACCCTTCCATCCTCTGTCATTCTTGCTGGTGCTAGGTGCTCTGTCCAGGAGTATATTCCTTCTCCTCGACTTTGTAATAAGTGCTGGAGGTTTGGGCATGGTGCCCTCCGCTGCTCTGGGACTGTCTCTCTCTGTCCTTTGTGTGGGAGTGAAGGTCACTCTAAGTCGGAGTGCACTTCTCCCCAAGCTCGCTGCCTCAACTGCGGTGAGGCCCATCCTACGTTCTCCCGTGCCTGTGTCCATTACAAGCTTGAGGCGGCCGTCCTTAACCTGAAGCACCGGGAGCGTTTGTCTTTTCCTGAGGCGAGGCGCCAGGTTCGCCGGCTCCCGCCTTATACTAACATCTCTTATGCTCGCGTGTTGCGCTCTTCCTCTCCTCGTCCTTCCCCCCTTCCTCAGACTCTCAACCGTTTCCGGGCCTTGGACCCTGATACGCCCACTGCCCCCTCCTCTGTTCCTTTGAGTTCTTTCCCGAGGGGTCCCCCTCCTGGTCCTCTGTCTGGGGTTCCCCTTCTTTCAACCCGGTCTGTCATGTCTCCTGTGTCTTCTTCCTCGTCCCCTCCGATCCTCCTTCCCATCCTCTTCCTCCATCTATCGGCTCTCCCCGCCGCCTGTCGGTGCAGGCGGATGTCCATCGCTCTCCTAACGGCCGTCGTGTGTGCTCTCGTTCGGC
>NW_025559625.1:0-5000 GCF_020424385.1 Procambarus clarkii
AGGTGAAATACTCCTAAATTATTATCTCTTTTAAGGGTTTGAGCTGTGGTGCATTTGTTAAAAGGCGTACCAGTTATGCCAGTTGCTGTAAGGCTTCTGTGCTGGCTAGGGTTCGAATCTCCTGGTGGGAAAGTGTTCTAAGGTTGTATAATCTCTCTTGCGTGTTTAGGCAAGTTGTGCATTAAGCATAGACACAGAGTTCTCCCATATTAACAGGAATTTGATGAAAGAACGTGAGTAGCCCCTCACTATGCTCTAGTTGCCCTTGGGAGGTGGTGATCTTTGGAGGTGAAATACTCTGAAATTACCATCTCTTTTAAGGGTCTGAGCTGTGGTGCAGTGGGTTAAAGGCGTACCAGTTATGCCAGTTGCTGTAAGGCTTCTGTGCTGGCTAGGGTTCGAATCACCTGGTGGGAAAGTGTTCTAAGGTTGTATAATCTCTCTTGCGTGTTTAGGCAATTTGTGCATTAAGCATAGACACAGAGTTCTCCCATATTAACAGGAATTTGATGAAAGAACGTGAGTTGTCCCTCACTATGCCGTAGTTGCCCTCGCGAGGTAGTGATCTTTGGAGGTGAAATACTTCGAAATTACCACCTCTTTTAAGGGTCTGAGCTGTGGTGCAGTGGGTTAAAGGCGTACCAGTTATGCCAGTTGCTGTAAGGCTTCTGTGCTGGCTAGGGTTCGAATCTCCTGGTGGAAAAGTGTTCTAAGGTTGTATAATCTCTCTTGCGTGTTTAGGCAATTTGTGCATTAAGCATAGACACAGAGTTCTCCCATATTAACAGGAATTTGATGAAAGAACGTGAGTAGTCCCTCACTATGCTCTAGTTGCCCTTGGGAGGTGGTGATCTTTGGAGGTGAAATACTCCGAAATTACCACCTCTTTTAAGGGTCTGAGCTGTGGTGCAGTGGGTTAAAGGCGTACCAGTTATGCCAGTTGCTGTAAGGCTTCTGTGCTGGCTAGGGTTCGAATCTCCTGGTGGGAAAGTGTTCTAAGGTTGTATAATCTCTCTTGCGTGTTTAGGCAATTTGTGCATTAAGCATAGACACAGAGTTCTCCCATATTAACAGGAATTTGATGAAAGAACGTGAGTAGTCCCTCACTATGCTCTAGTTGCCCTTGGGAGGTGGTGATCTTTGGAGGTGAAATACTCCGAAATTACCACCTCTTTTAAGGGTCTGAGCTGTGGTGCAGTGGGTTAAAGGCGTACCAGTTATGCCAGTTGCTGTAAGGCTTCTGTGCTGGCTAGGGTTCGGATGTCCTGGTGGAAAAGTGTTCTAAGGTTGTATAATCTCTCTTGCGTGTTTAGGCAATTTGTGCATTAAGCATAGACACAGAGTTCTCCATACTAACAGGAATTTGATGAAAGAACGTCAGTAGTCCCTCACTATGCTCTAGTTGCCTTTGGTAGGTGGTGATCTTTGGAGGTGAAATACTCCGAAATTACCACCTCTTTTAAGGGTCTGAGCTGTGGTGCAGTGGGTTAAAGGCGTACCAGTTATGCCAGTTGCTGTAAGGCTTCTGTGCTGGCTAGGGTTCGAATCTCCTGGTGGGAAAGTGTTCTAAGGTTGTACAATCTCTCTTGCATGTTTAGGCAATTTGTGCATTAAGCATAGACACAGAGTTCTCCCATATTAACAGGAATTTGATGAAAGAACGTGAGTAGTCCCTCACTATGCTCTAGTTGCCCTTGGGAGGTGGTGATCTTTGGAGGTGAAATACTCTGAAATTACCACCTCTTTTAAGGGTCTGAGCTGTGGTGCAGTGGGTTAAAGGCGTACCAGTTATGCCAGTTGCTGTAAGGCTTCTGTGCTGGCTAGGGTTCGAATCTCCTGGTGGGAAAGTGTTCTAAGGTTGTATAATCTCTCTTGCGTGTTTAGGCAATTTGTGCATTAAGCATAGACACAGAGTTCTCCCATATTAACAGGAATTTGATGAAAGAACATGAGTAGTCCCTCACTATGCTCTAGTTGCCCTTGGGAGGTGGTGATCTTTGGAGGTGAAATACTCCGAAATTACCACCTCTTTTAAGGGTCTGAGCTGTGGTGCAGTGGGTTAAAGGCTTACCAGTTATGCCAGTTGCTGTAATGCTTCTGTGCTGGCTAGGGTTCGAATCTCTTGGTGGGAAAGTGTTCTAAGGCTGTATAATCTCTCCTGCGTGTTTAGGCAATTTGTGCATTAAGCATAGACACACAGTTCTCCCATATTAACAGGAATTTCATGGAAGAACGTGAATAGTCCCTCACTATGCTCTAGTTGCCCTTGGGAGGTGGTGATCTTTGGAGATGAAATACTCCGAAATTACATCCTCCTTTAAGGGTCTGAGCTGTGGTGCAGTGGGTTAAAGGCGTACCAGTTATGCCAGTTGCTGTAAGGCTTCTGTGCTGGCTAGGGTTCGAATCTCCTGGTGGGAAAGTGTTCTAAGGTTGCATAATCTCTCCTGCGTGTTTAGGCAAGTTGTGCATTAAGCATAGACACAGAGTTCTCCCATATTAACAGGAATTTGATGGAAGAACGTGAGTAGCCCCTCACTATGCTCTAGTTGCCCTTGGGATGTGGTGATCTTTGGAGGTGAAATACTTCGGAATTACATCCTCCTTTAAGGGTCTGAGCTGTGGTGCAGTGGGTTAAAGGCGTACCAGTTATGCCAGTTGCTGTAAGGCTTCTGTGCTGGCTAGGGTTCGAATCTCCTGGTGGGAAAGTGTTCTAAGGTTGTATAATCTCTCTTGCGTGTTTAGGCAATTTGTGCATTAAGCATAGACACAGAGTTCTCCCATATTAACAGGAATTTGATGAAAGAATGTGAGTAGTCCCTCACTATGCTCTAGTTGTCTGTGGGAGGTGGTGATCTTTGGAGGTGAAATACTTCGAAATTACCACCTCTTTTAAGGGTCTGAGCTGTGGTGCACCGGGTTAAAGGCTTACCAGTTATGCCAGTTGCTGTAATGCTTCTGTGCTGGCTAGGGTTCGAATCTCCTGGTGGGAAAGTGTTCTAAGGTTGTATAATCTCTCTTGCGTGTTTAGGCAATTTGTGCATTAAGCATAGACACAGAGTTCTCCCATATTATCAGGAATTTGATAAAATAAACGTGAGTAGTCCCTCAATATGCTCTAGTTGCCCTTGGGAGGTGGAGATCTTTGGAGGTGAAATACTCCGAAATTACCACCTCTTTTAAGGGTCTGAGCTGTGGTGCAGTGGGTTAAAGGCGTACCAGTTATGCCAGTTGCTGTAAGGCTTCTGTGCTGCATAGGGCTCGAATCTCCTGGTGGGAAAGTGTTCTAAGGTTGTATAATCTCTCTTGCGTGTTTAGGCAATTTGTGCATTAAGCATAGACACAGAGTTCTCCCATATTAACAGGAATTTGATGAAAGAACGTGAGTAGTCCCTCACTATGCTCTAGTTGCTCTTGGGAGGTGGTGATCTTTGGAGGTGAAATACTCTGAAATTACCACCTCTTTTAAAGGTCTGAGCTGTGGTGCAGTGGGTTAAAGGCGTACCAGTTATGCCAGTTGCTGTAAGGCTTCTGTGCTGGCTAGGATTCGAATCTTCTGGTTGGAAAGTTTTCTAAGGTTGTATAATCTCTCTTGCGTGTTTAGGAAATTTGTGCATTAAGCATAGACACAGAGTTCTCCCATATTAACAGGAATTTGATAAAAGAACATGAGTAGTCCCTCACTATGCTCTAGTTGCCCTTGGGAGGTGGTGATCTTTGGAGGTGAAATACTCTGAAATTACCACCTCTTTTAAGGGTCTGAGCTGTGGTGCAGTGGGTTAAAGGCGTACCAGTTATGCCAGTTGCTGTAAGGCTTCTGTGCTGGCTAGGGTTCGAATCTCCTGGTGGGAAAGTGTTCTAAGGTTGTATAATCTCTCTTGCGTGTTTAGGCAATTTGTGCATTAAGGATAGACACAGAGTTCTCCCATATTAACAGGAATTTGATGAAAGAACGTGAGTAGTCCCTCACTATGCTCTAGTTGCCCTTGGGAGGTGGTGATCTTTGGAGGTGAAATACTCCGAAATTACCACCTCTTTTAAGGGTCTGAGCTGTGGTGCAGTGGGTTAAAGGCGTACCAGTTATGCCAGTTGCTGTAAGGCTTCTGTGCTGGCTAGGGTTCGAATCTCCTGGTGGGAAAGTGTTCTAAGGTTGTATAATCTCTCTTGCGTGTTTAGGCAATTTGTGCATTAAGCATAGACACAGAGTTCTCCCATACTAACAGGAATTTGATGAAAGAACGTGAGTAGTCCCTCACTATGCTCTAGTTGCCCTTGGTAGGTGGTGGTCTTTGGAGGTGAAATACTCCGAAATTACCACCTCTTTTAAGGGTCTGAGCTGTGGTGCAGTGGGTTAAAGGCGTACCAGTTATGCCAGTTGCTGTAAGGCTTCTGTGCTGGCTAGGGTTCGAATCTCCTGGTGGGAAAGTGTTCTAAGGCTGAATAATCTCTCCTGCGTGTTTAGGCAATTTGTGCATTAAGCATAGACACAGAGTTCTCCCATATTAACAGGAATTTGATGAAAGAACGTGAGTAGTCCCTCACTATGCTCTAGTTGTCTCTGGGAGGTGGTGATCTTTGGAGGTGAAATACTCCGAAATTACCACCTCTTTTAAGGGTCTGAGCTGTGGTGCAGTGGGTTAAAGGCGTACCAGTTATGCCAGTTACTGTAAGGCTTCTGTGCTGCATAGGGTTCGAATCTCCTGGTGGGAAAGTGTTCTAAGGCTGTATAATCTCTCCTGCGTGTTTAGGCAAGTTGTGCATTAAGCATAGACACAGAGTTCTCCCATATTAACAGGAATTTGATGAAAGAACGTGAGTAGCCCGTCACTATGCTCTAGTTGCCTTTGGGAGGTGGTGATCTTTGGAGGTGAAATACTTCGAAATTACCATCTCTTTTAAAGGTCTGAGCTGTGGTGCAGTGGGTTAAAGGCGTACCAGTTATGCCAGTTGCTGTAAGGCTTCTGTGCTGGCTAGGGTTCGAATCTCCTGGTGGGATCTCTGGT
>NW_025559625.1:10000-11358 GCF_020424385.1 Procambarus clarkii
CCTATGCAGCACAGAAGCCTTACAGCAACTGGCATAACTGGTACGCCTTTAACCCACTGCACCACAGCTCAGACCCTTAAAAGAGGTGGTAATTTCGGAGTATTTCACCTCCAAAGATCACCACCTCCCAGAGACAACTAGAGCATAGTGAGGGACTACTCACGTTCTTTCATCAAATTCCTGTTAATATGGGAGAACTCTGTGTCTATGCTTAATGCACAAATTGCCTAAACACGCAGGAGAGATTATACAGCCTTAGAACACTTTCCCACCAGGAGATTCGAACCCTAGTCAGCACAGAAGCATTACAGCAACTGGCATAACTGGTTCGCCTTTAACCCACTGCACCACAGCTCAGACCGCAAAAGGAGGTGGTAATTTCGGAGTATTTCACCTCCAAAGATCACCACCTCCCAAGGGCAAATAGAGCATAGTGAAAGACTACACGTGTTCTTTCATCAAATTCCTGTTAATATGGGAGAACTCTGTGTCTATGCTTAATGCACAAATTGCCTAAACACGCAAGAGAGATTATACAACCTTAGAACACTTTTCCACCAGGAGATTCGAACCCTAGCCAGCACAGAAGCCTTACAGCAACTGGCATAACTGGTACGCCTTTTTATCCCACTGCACCAGAGCTCAAACCCTTAGAAGAGGTTGTAATTTCGGAGTATTTCACCTCCAAAGATCATCACCTCCCAAGGGCAACAAGAGCATAGTGAGGGACTACTCACGTTCTTTTATCGAATTCCTGATAATATGGGAGAACTCTGTGTCTATGCTTAATGCACAAATTGCCTAAACACGCAAGAGAGACTATACAACCTTAGAACACTTTCCCACCAGGAGATTCGAACCCTAGCCAGCACAGGAGCATTACAACAACTGGCATAACTGGTACGCCTATAACCCACTGCACCACAGCTCAGACCTTAAAAGAGGTGGTAATTTCAAAGTATTTCACCTCCAAAGATCACCACCTCCCAGAGACAACTAGAGCATAGTGAGGGACTACTCACGTTCTTTCATCAAATTCCTGTTAATATGGGAGAACTCTGTGTCTATGCTTAATGCACAAATTGCCTAAACACGCAGGAGAGATTATACAGCCTTAGAACACTTTCCCACCAGGAGATTCGAACCCTATGCAGCACAGAAGCCTTACAGCAACTGGCATAACTGGTACGCCTTTAACCCACTGCACCACAGCTCAGACCCTTAAAAGAGGTGGTAATTCGGAGTATTTCACCTCCAAAGATCACCACCTCCCAGGGACAACTAGAGCATAGTGAGGGACTGCTCACGTTCTTCATCAAATTCTGTTAATATGGGAGAACTCTGTGTCTATGCTTAAT
>NW_025559628.1:0-5000 GCF_020424385.1 Procambarus clarkii
TTGTTGACGCTGGATTTTGTCGGAAAAGCACCGGTCCCGTAAGCAATTTGCCTCCAGCAGACGACAACAAATTCATTCCGTGTTGTCTGGTGCATCCAGTTATAAATTTGTAATAATGATCCGCGCCTATAAGTATTCCAACATCAGTGAGGCAGTCAGAATTTATTTTATAATCTGCTAGCCTCATCCGGTTTCGTTTAAGATGTCTCGCAGTGTGAGCTAACCCAGTGACCTGTAGGTCTGTAGGAAGTTTATCTACTACTATCGCTTGTATTGGACTAGTGGAAGATCCGAGTCTCACTAATACCTTAACTACTTGATATTCACTAGGTCCACTATTCGTCAAGAAACCAGAAATATTTAACCTCACACTTTTGGCAGGTTTTAAATTTAACTCGTCTACTAACTGTCGTGTAATGAAGGTTTTCTGTGATCCTTGATCAAAAAGACCTCTAGTGTTAACTCTAGATCTTCGGTTTATTAGTCTAAGTTGAGCTGTAGGCAGAGTGGTATTATTGCCTGACTCAGTAGCAAGTACATTTACTTCTTGATGCACTTTGCAATATTGCACTGCGGTAGAACTCGTGGAATTCTCCCCAGTGGTCATGGTTTGTGTAGAAGATTTTCTACATAAGGCGTAGTGATGTACACCTTGGTTGCATCTGTTGCAGGAACGTAGCTGCACTACACATTTTTTGGGATCATGAGAGCCCATGCACTTAGTGCACTTGTGTATTTCTTGCAACCTTTTAATCCTAGTATTATAAGTAGGATAAACAGAGCATTGGTAAGTGGCATGTCCTTGATTACAAAACAGACACCTTCTCTGGTTAATTGACTTGGTCTCTTTAGTAGACAAGTCATTGGTTATCTCAGAAGGAGACACCGAATAAGTACCTACATTTCCACTTCTTTTCCCAGTGGATGCAGTAGTCTTGGATTTATATTTACTAGACTTATTCAAAGTCGGTTTAGGTTTGACTGAAGTGTCAGTATTAGTTGGTTTAGACTCAGGTTTAATTTTATCATGAGTCTTCAACCTGTTAACCGTTATTCTCAATCCCTCGAATATTTGATCAAGAGTGAGAAACTCGGTATTATAATGTGAGCAGAGCTCTGTTAAGACATTTCGAGGTAATTTCCTCTGCAAAAGTAACTTGATTGACCATTCTGAAGCTGGTATGTTAACTTTAGTACCTAAGGCCTTTACTAGAGACTCTACTTCTAGTCTGAAGCTTTGAAGTGACTCTGGTCTACTATTTGGTGCATTCAGATCTAGCAATTGGTAATAGAGGGTAGCTATACTTAATTCTTTGTTGCAATAGTTCAACTTCAAAAGTTTTATAGCTTCCTCATAATTACTCTCATTGAGAGTTAGGTTATGTATGACCTTTTTAGCCTCTCCTTTGAGAAGACTAAGCAGGTATGAGAATTTAGAAACCTTGTCAAGAGACTGTTTCCTGTGTATATGAACTTCAAATGAAGTCCAAAAATTGTCCCAATTTTCTGTATCTAATTCTGAAAATGTAGGTAAGTCTAAAGTAGGTAAACGAACCTCTGGTAGTGGGTTACTGAATTGAGACCCTGTGTTACTGGTATTGGATCCAGATTGTTTTGCTAATTTAGATAGCATGTAAAGTTTATCTTGAGTCTCATCTTCATACTGGGAGATATCGTCTACAATTTGACTTACTTCCTCAGGATCAGTCTCTGTGGTATTCAGTAGAGTAAGATAAGACTGACTTGTAGACTTAAGTTGATAAAATTTCAGATCAGGTACTCTTACTGCTGTCTCTAAGTGATAAGAGTCAATGGGAGTATCTTTAGATAAGCCCTCAGCCTTGTTAATTAGTCTGGTCAAATGACCTTTAAGGCCAATGTAGGTTCTCCTTAATTGCTCAGAAGTAGCCATGTTGGGCTTGGGTCCAAACTTCATGGAATTCGTATATGTATTACTAATGAAGCTTGGGTACTTGCTCATTAGTAGACAAGTAACATTAAATGTAGCCTAATTTAATGTGGCTAATTTATACTCTACCTCACTTGAGGTTAAATGTACCTACCTAACAACAAGTAGCTAGATATTTTGTGCATTGTCTGAACTTCACCATTAGTTCTCGTCCGGTTAGCTCTTCTATATCACCATCAGAGGTAATGGGGATCATCCAGCAATACACAAAATAGATACATACAAAATAATGAGTACAAGATGAAATATTTTGGAGACACTCCAATCAGAGTTATCTCAAAATTTAATCCCACCCTGTTTAGGGTCAGCACAAATAGTATAATACATACACTACTGACTAGCTTAAGTCTAGTCCTGATAATTCCTAACTAAGAACTATAAATTTATTTAGTCTGGGCTTGTACCAAATTCAGCACAATCTCAGCCTAAATTCTACCTAATAAAATTGGTAAAGATTATTGTGGTGCAGTAAGGTAAATATAATTGTGCTGTATTTTTGTGTTTTTTGTTTTTATAAGAGTGCACTTGCACACACAATTATGTACAGTTAAGTTTGGCTTGCTAGCCACAGCCGTTTGTGATAGTTGATGATGTTGATCAACTTATCAACCACATGCAACCTAGACTCACCTGACAAGTGTACACCATCTCTGGTCAGGTTTTGTCTATAACGTCTGGCTGTAAATTGAATATAAGTGGCATCCAATCTCACTCGTTTTTTCAGCCAGAAATTTATGTACTTAGCAGCTCTCTGGTAGTATTCTGGTGTTACTCCCCAACGATTATCTTGACTTGGTTGGCGAGGTTCCACTAACGTGAATACTACCGAATTACTGATGAGCTTGAAAGAAGAAATTATGGCTTTAAGGTGTTTGATCACCTCAGCTGGATGACGAGTAGGATGGATGTCATTACCACCTAAGTATATAATGGTTAGATGGTGAAGCCACTCTAATGTAGGTGTTAGTGTGGAATTGTTATAAAAGTTATGAGCTGTTGCTCCTGGTGACCTAAAGATTCTTACTTCTGTATGAGCTAAGTGTTGTGGGTAATTGACTGTGTCCCACTAAGGCTACCTTATACATGAGGTGAAAGTAGCGATGTGTTGGTGTGACTTAGACTAACTGATGTGTTACACTGTTGGCTGACACAATTAATTAAATAGTTAATCTAGATTACATCACACAAGGATTAGTTATTATTAATTAGTATTTATAATTATAATTTATGTTTATCCGGTTCGAAGGACCATAATGTGGGACATTTGGGGCTTGACTCTATTTATTTAAATATTAATGTAATGAAATTCTATTACGAAGGACCACCCGCTTTTATAGTAAAGAGGGAAACTAATAAAATATGATCATTAGAAAATTCCTAGATGAACCAGTAACTATGGATAAATACTAGAGAATATGATCACTTATATAAATTAATGGGCTGTATAATTTAACTGAATCAAAGCCTCAAACACCTACATTGGGGGATTATTACTGGAACTTCATATATGTCCAGGAACTAGTGTGGTTCGTGCACCAGTCCATTATGCAATAATCTAATCCTATGACCAATTATAGAATCATTATATTTATCACCAATAAGAACATAGATTATAACATGAGAAATTAATAATTATAATAAACACATGTCAATCCAAAGAAACAGTGCTCTGCATGAATAATACTACAGATAATGGAATTTAAGGAATACGGAAAGGGTCTTAGCTTGAAGACGATTTCCAAGAAGTCGGTTACGACTCATCCTCGGAATCTCCTGGACTCATCATGGAACACTGGGAGATGATTAACACGGGAAATGACAGCTCGGAGAATTCTTCACACATGCTGTAAATCAAGTTATATTCAGTAGCAACAGATTAAGCTGCTAGACATCTATGTTCAAGAAAATTAAATTAAATAATGAAGGTAAATAATAACCTGTAGTTTTTTATAGTCGCTCTGCGTAACGACAAGCTACCCAGCTATAACCCCCTCCTAGATGATGCATCAAATGGGAATAAAGGTACTTAGCTAATAGGGCACTGTGTAAGTTAAGGCTTGCTGAGGTTCGCGTCCTAGGTTCAGGCGTCGTTGTAATGAACACGTGGTGTCTAGCCTAGCCTAGATGTTGACGGCTTCACTGGCCGGTCACGTTGGGCTACACGGAACCAAATTTAACAGGTTCCTCGCTGAATGTCAAATTAAATCTCTTGACAATTCAACACGTTGTGTAAAATGACACTGACACCAGCTAAGTTATTGTCTGCAAAGGTTCTTCACACCTCACAGTGGCGACTTTCATCTGGAGCTCTTGGTGGCGTCTACCCTGGTGGCTTGGGTAATGGCGTCTCTCTCTGAGCGCGTCGCCTCATGTACTAGCGTCTCCCCTGCCCCGCTCCGCGTCCCGCGTTTGATACACAAATTATTTACTACGAATATTATCATTTCTCGCAGTTGTGATTGAAATGCTCGGATAAGGATGGGTTTATTATTCAGAGGAGTTAAATATTATTATTTGCCCGTTTTACGATGGTAAACGAGCAATGGAGATGAATTAAAGTCTCTCCAGGGCATTCACGCGTGACGTTAAATTTATTACCAGATAACAGTTATAACTATAAATGCTCTATTTGGCATTAGTTGGAGATCATTTTATCTGTAAATAATTATCACACAGAACACCGTTGTTTTATAGAGAATCAAATTCAATTCTCAGACACACTGGATATAGTTGTGTTTATTATAATGGAATCTGACGCAATACTGGCGTCTGGTGACGTAAGAATTCTAGCCTTATTGTACAGATGTAATTATTAGTACATGTGAACTCTACGTTTGGTTAATTTTAATCACTACAATGATTAGTAGATTTAGTAATAATTAATGATAATACAACAGTGTTGTATTTAGTGTTGGAAATTTCCAACATAACTCCGGGGGGAGAGTTTTTGGGTCGCAGTGTAATGTGGAGTACTGACACACCTATCCCGAAGTTGGTATTAATATTAGTATGTTAGTATGTTAGTATGTTA
>NW_025559628.1:10000-11142 GCF_020424385.1 Procambarus clarkii
GTCAAGACACATAAGCCTTTAAACCCACTTCGGCCAATCATTAGCCAGATACCCACACCCATGTACAGACTGGCGAAACGACTAAACGGCATGCTGACTCCTTATGTCCCTTGCACCTTCAGCCTGAAGTCTCCAAAGGAATTTGTTGACTTACTGTGGGGAACACGGGCTACAGGGATAAGAGCCTCGTTGGACGTAGAATCACTGTTTACCAACGTACCTGTGGATGAAACAATAGGGATGATAGCGGACAGAGTGTATCGTGATCTGGCCTGTACTCCTCTTGACATACCAGAAAACATTCTAAGGAAACTACTCCAAGCTTGAACTAAAGAGGCACCCTTCTTGAGCCCGGATGGGCACATGTATAAGCAAGTAGATGGGGTCGCCATGGGTTCTCCCCTAGGTGTCCTGTTTACGAACTTCTACATGGGTACCATCGAGCAAAAAGTCTTAGTCGACATGAACTTGAAACCGGCCATATACTGCAGGTATCTTGACGACATTTTTACACAGGTACCTGATGTCAGACATCTGCAGGAGCTGTAGGAGGCATTTGAGATGCCTCCTTCAGGTAGAATCTACCTGAAGGAGGTAGAATCTACCCACTTCAAGACTCCGCTCCAATATAGAAGCTTCAAGAAATATGGGCCAATAGGCCCTCTGCAATTACTTCCATTCTCACCTTCAATAACCATTATTTCGTGTTCTGTCTTGTGTTGAAAGTTTGTTTCCACCTCATGCAAAACTGTTGTAACATATCACCTCACCCAAAAGCAGGTATAAAAAAAATCGAAGATGTTTAAGCTCTATTCAGTTATAGTTCAGTTGTGTGTGTGTAAACTAAAGTCTTTGAAAATGTAATAAGTTTTACGAAACGCGCTGAAGTGTCGCGTCAGACTAGAAATAAAAATGAATTTTGGAGAATTGATTTTTCAATTACCATGAACACTGAAAAGAAATATAAGAAAGATCGAGAAAGTTCGTGTTAGAATTATTAATCTTACTTTTTCGGTCATATTTAATATATATATATATATATATATATATATATATATATATATATATATATATATATATATATATATATATATATATATATATATATATATATATATATATATATATATATATATATATAT
>NW_025559629.1:0-2500 GCF_020424385.1 Procambarus clarkii
AGGCGTCCAGGGGTGACTGTGAGGCGTCCAGGGGTGACTGGAGGCGTCCAGGGGTGACTGGAGGCGTCCAGGCGTCCAGGGTGACTGGAGGCGTCCAGGGGTGACTGGAGGCGTCCAGGGGTGACTGGAGGCGTCCAGGGTGACTGTAGGCGTCCAGGGGTGACTGGAGGCGTCCCAGGGGTGACTGGAGGCATCCAGGGGTGACTGGAGGTGTCCAGGGGTGACTGGAGGCGTCCAGGGGTGACTGGAGGCGTCCAGGGGTGACTGGAGGCGTCCAGGGGGACTGGACTGGAGGCGTCCAGGGGTGACTGGAGGCGTCCAGGGGTGACTGGAGACGTCTAGGGGTAACTGGAGGCGTCCAGGGTACTGGAGCGTCCAGGGGTGACTGGAGACGTCTAGGGGTGACTGGAGGCGTCCAGGGGTGACTGGAGGCGTCCAGGGGTGACTGGAGGCGTCCAGGGGTGACTGGAGATGTCTAGGGGTGACTGGAGGCGTCTAGGGGTGACTGGAGGCGTCCAGGGGTGACTGGAGGCGTCCAGGGGTGACTGGAGGCGTCCAGGGGTGACTGGAGGCGTCCAGGGGTGACTGGAGGCGTCCAGGGGTGACTGGAGACGTCTAGGGGTGACTGGAGGCGTCCAGGGGTGACTGGAGGCGTCCAGGGGTGACTGGAGGCGTCCAGGGGTGACTGGAGGCGTCGAAGGAAAATAGTTCGACAGAAGTCATAATCTTCATAATTTCCTAAATTTTAATTAGTTCCATTTACAATTCTATTTTAATATTTAACTGCTTTTAAATATCCATTTTTTTGTATTTTTTTTACGTGATTTAATTTATTCTGTTTATTAATAGATTTATTTCATGAATTATTAGATTTATTAAGCTTGTGTTACTTGCATGTTAACTGATTAAAAGTTCAACTATTGTATTTTCTATTTTATGTGTACCATTTGCACCAGTTTTGTTGTCACTAATACTATCATTATAGAAGCGTACTTTTTGTGAATACAACAGGTGTATATGTATGAAAATACATGGTAAGTGTGGAGATAAGGTGCAGGGGGGGGGGTCAATATTGCTTTCTTTGCAGAATGACTTGGGAATGCTCCGGGAATGACCTGGGAATTTTCTGGGAATGTTTTGGGAATGACCTGGGAATGTTCTGGGAATGACCTGGGAATGTTCTGGGAATGACTTGGGAATGTTCTGGGAATGACCTGGGAATGTTCTGGGAATGACCTGGGAATGTTCTGGGAATGACCTGGGAAATTTCTGGGAATGACCTGGGAATGACCTGGGAATGTTCCGGGAATGTTCCGGGAATGACCTGGGAATGTTCCGGGAATGACCTGGGAATGTTCTGGGAATGACCTGGGAATGTTCTGGGAATGACCTGGGAATGTTCTGGGAATGACCTGGGAATGACCTGGGAATGACCTGGGAATGTTCTGGGAATGACCTGGGAATGACCTGGGAATGTTCCGGGAATGTTCCGGGAATGTTCTGGGAATGACCTGGGAATGACCTGGGAATGTTCTGGGAATGACCTGGGAATGACCTGGGAATGTTTTGGGAATGACCTGGGAATGACCTGGGAATGTTCTGGGAATGACCTGGGAATGTTCTGGGAATGACTTGGGAATGTTCTGGGAATGACCTGGGAATGTTCTGGGAATGACTTGGGAATGTTCTGGGAATGACTTGGGAATGTTCTGGGAATGACCTGGGAATGTTCTGGGAATGACTTGGAATGTTCTGGGAATGACCTGGGAATGTTCTGGGAATGACTTGGGAATGTTCTGGGAATGACCTGGGAATGTTCTGGGAATGACCTGGGAATGTTCTGGGAATGACCTGGGAATGTTCTGGGAATGACCTGGGAATGACCTGGGAATGACCTGGGAATGTTCTGGGAATGACCTAGGAATGACCTGGGAATGTTCCGGGAATGTTCCGGGAATGTTCTGGGAATGACCTGGGAATGACCTGGGAATGTTCTGGGAATGACCTGGGAATGACCTGGGAATGTTTTGGGAATGACCTGGGAATGACCTGGGAATGTTCTGGGAATGACCTGGGAATGTTCTGGGAATGACTTGGGAATGTTCTGGGAATGACCTGGGAATGTTCTGGGAATGACTTGGGAATGTTCTGGGAATGACTTGGGAATGTTCTGGGAATGACTTGGGAATGTTTTGGGAATGACCTGAGAATGACCAGAGAATGACCAGAGAATGACCTGAGAATGACCAGAGAATGACCAGAGAATGACCCTGAGAATGACCTGAGAATGACCAGAGAATGACCAGAGAATGACCAGAGAATGACCAGAGAATGACCTGAGAATGACCAGAGAATGACCAGAGAATGACCAGAGAATGACCTGAGAATGACCTGAGAATGACCAGAGAATGACCAGAGAATGACCAGAGAATGACCTGAGAATGACCAGAGAATGACCAGAGAATGACCAGAGAATGACCAGAGAATGACCTGAGAATGA
>NW_025559629.1:5000-34696 GCF_020424385.1 Procambarus clarkii
TGTGTGTGTGTGTGTGTGTGTACTCACCTAGTTGTACTCACCTAGTTGTGTTTGCGGGGGTTGAGCTCTGGCTCTTTGGTCCCGCCTCTCAACCGTCAATCAACAGGTGTACAGATTCCTGAGCCTATCGGGCTCTGTCATATCTACACTTGAAACTGTGTATGGAGTCAGCCTCCACCACATCACCCCCTAATGCATTCCATTTGTCAACCACTCTGACACTAAAAAAGTTCTTTCTAATATCTCTGTGGCTCATTTGGGCACTCAGTTTCCACCTGTGTCCCCTTGTGCGTGTTCCCCTTGTGTTAAATAGACTGTCTTTATCTGCCCTATCAATCCCTTCAGAATCTTGAATGTGGTGATCATGTCCCCCCTAACTCTTCTGTCTTCCAGCGAAGTGAGGTTTAATTCCCGTAGTCTCTCCTCGTAGCTCATACCTCTCAGCTCGGGTACTAGTCTGGTGGCAAACCTTTGAACCTTTTCCAGTTTTAGTCTTATCCTTGACTAGATATGGACTCCATGCTGGGGCGGCATACTCCAGGATTGGCCTGACATATGTGGTATACAAAGTTCTGAATGATTCTTTACACAAGTTTCTGAATGCCGTTCGTATGTTGGCCAGCCTGGCATATGCCGCTGATGTTATCCGCTTGATATGTGCTGCAGGAGACAGGTCTGGCGTGATATCAACCCCCAAGTCTTTTTCCTTCTCTGACTCCTGAAGAATTTCCTCTCCCAGATGATACCTTGTATCTGGCCTCCTGCTCCCTACACTATCTTCATTACATTACATTGGTTGGGTTAAACTCTAACAACCATTTGTTCGACCATTCCTTCAGCTTGTCTAGGTCTTCTTGAAGCCTCAAACAGTCCTCTTCTGTTTAATCCTTCTCATAATTTTAGCATTGTGTGTTGTGTTGTGTGTGTGGTGTTGTGTGTGTGTGTGTGTGTGTGTGTGTGTGTGTGTGTGTGTGTGTGTGTTGTGTGTGTGTGTGTGTGTGTGTGTGTGTGTGTGTGTGTGCGGTGTGTGCGTGTGTGTGTGTGTGTGTGTGTGTGTGTGTGTGTGTGTGTGTGCTGCGTGTGTGTGTGTTGTGTGTGTGTGTGTGTGTGTGTGTGTGTGTGTGTGTGTGTGTGTGTGTGTTGTGTACTCACCTAGTTGTACTCACCTAGTTGTGTCTGCAGGATCGAGCATTGACTCTTGGATCCCGCCTTTCGAGCATCGGTTGTTTACAGCAATGACTCCTGTCCCATTTCCCTATCATACCTGGTTTTAAAATTATGAATAGTATTTGCTTCCACAACCTGTTCCTGAAGTGCATTCCATTTCCCCACTACTCTCACGCTAAAAGAATACTTCCTAACATCTCTGTGACTCATCTGATTTTCAAGCTTCCATCCATGTTCCATCCATGTTCTGTTACTATTCCGTGTGAACATTTCGTCTATGTCCACTCTGTCAATTCCTCTGAGTATCTTATACGTTCCTATCATGTCCCCCCTCTCCCTTCTTCTTTCTAGTGTCGTAAAGCACAGTTCCCTCAGGCGCTCTTCATACCCCATCCCTCGTAGCTCTGGGACGAGTCTCGTTGCAAACCTCTGAACCTTTTCCAGTTTCATTATATGCTTCTTCAGATGGGGACTCCATGATGAGGCGGCATACTCTAAGACTGGCCTCACGTAGGCAGTGTAAAGCGCCCTAAATGCCTCTTTACTTAGGTTTCTGAATGATGTTCTAACTTTTGCCAGTGTAGAGTACGCTGCTGTCGTTATCCTATTAATATGTGCCTCAGGAGATAGATTAGGTGTTACGTCCCCACCCCCAGGTCTCTTTCACGCGTCGTTACAGGTAGGCTGTTCCCCTTCATTGTGTACTGTCCCTTTGGTCTCCTATCTCCTAGTCCCATTTCCATAACTTACATTTGCTCGTGTTGAATTCTAGTAGCCATTTCTCTGACCATCTCTGCAATCCGTTCAGGTCCTCTTGGAGGATCCTGCAATCCTCATCTGTCACAACTCTTCTCATCAACTTTGCATCATCCGCAAACATCGACATGTAGGACTCTACGCCTGTAAACATGTCGTTAACATATACAAGAAATAGAATTGGTCCCAGCACCGATCCTTGTGGTACTCCACTTGTTAGTGTTCGCCAGTCCGACTTCTCGCCCCTTACCGTAACTCTTTGGCTCCTTCCTGTTAGGTAGTTCCTTATCCATTCTAGGACCTTTCCCCCCACCCCCGCCTGCCTCTCGAGCTTGAACAGCAGTCTCATGTGCGGTACTGTATCAAAGGCTTTTTGGCAGTCCAGAAATATGCAGTCTGCCCAACCATCTCTGTCCTGTCTTATCCTCGTTATTTTATCATAGAATTCCAGAAGGTTTGTTAGGCACGATTTCCCTGTCCAGAACCCATGTTGATGTTTGTTCACAAACCTAATGTTCTCCAGGTGTGCAACCAGTCGCAGCCTAATTATTCTTTCACACACACACACACACACACACACACACACACACACACACACACACACACACACACACACACACACACACAGTGTGTGTGTGGTGTGTGTGGTGTGTGTGTGTGTGTGTGTGTGTGTGTGTGTTAGTGTGTGTGCGTGTTAGCAACGTGTGGTGCCATTTGAGTGTGTAAGCACCAGGGCGTCGCGGCCTGAAACCTCTGCTCCCAACAGAACACTTCCAGGACAGACAACTGTCGGCTTTCTGCACGATAAAGCCCAAACAATTACTGCCAGCCATTACCTCCGGCGCTCATCAACCTGTTTCGTCAACTATTTGCCGTTCGCGGTTATTTTCCACGTCGAGTTTCAGCAGCTTTTTTGCCCCCTTTTCGAATCACAGGATGAAAGACCTCCCCTATCACTCTCACAAGTAAACTTAACCCACCTGCATCATTACGTACTTGCCATCCTGGAAAAAAAAATGTTTTGTTTACGTGTCATTTCCCGCCAAAAGTATCGCGTGATTTTTGGCGCGAACTGCAAAAAAGCGCGGGAAATTCCTGTTCCATCCTTGAATCGGCTACATTTTCTATGGCGTTTAGAAGCTCAGCCGACCTATATAACCCCTCTGGCTGGGGTCCAGGAGCTTCACCTCCAACGCTTCTCTTCTATTGAGCAAAGAAATCACATTAAAATGATTTATTTCTGAGAATATCAGACTGATTTTTCTCATTAATAATCCAAGATTCCATTGCTTTTGACCACGTCTTTGTGCTGTGGTGTAAGGGATTTACTTCAGAGTACTCAAAGCATAGGTTCGAATCCTCTTCGTGGCGTGGAATCCTCTTCGTGGCGTGGAATCCTCTTCGTGGACTGGAATCCTCTTCAATCCTCTAATGTGATTTGTTTGTGTATAATCTAACCTAACCTCACTTAACCCTAACCTAACATAATCTAGCCTTAAAGCACCTAAGAGATCCTCACTTCACCTAGTTCTAAGCCCCCTGGTGGCAGGACTCGCGCATCAACAACCAACTCCTGTAAGACCGTTCCGGCAGTGGTGAATTATTAGCGCCATCGATCTTACCCGCAAGACGTATAGCGCACTCTTGCCCCATTGGGAGAGAGATCAAAGACGAAGTATTTGTCTACTTCCTTCCTTCCTTCCCTTCCTACACCTCTAAAGAATTATGCTCCTCTTCCTCCTCCTCTTCCTTCTACCTCCTTCATTCCTTCTCCTGGTCTTCTGATTCCATTCTCTTCCATCTCTTGATTTCTGCTCCTCATTTGAATTCTTTCTGTTATTCCTCTGATTTCTCTTTCATTTGTCTCTAGTTCTCCCTCGTCTCCTCTTTCCCGTTCTCCTGTTTCGTATCTTTCCATTGCATTGACCACGTAATTTATATGTATAAATTATTCCACTATTTTAGTCTTTCGTGTGGAAGATGGACAGATTATGGGTCTTTTTTTAATAATTAGTGTAATCTCTCATATTTAATAATTAATTAAATCCCCGATTATATTAACAGTTACAGTAATTTATAAAAATTTTGTATAATTTGTTTAAAATCCGATTATATATTATAAATAAATATCGGAATACGAACATAAATAGGCTCAACCCAGTTTCAGGCTTTCATAAATAAGGACTGAAATTGACTGATATAATTTACCAGTTTACTGTCTACTACCTACCATGGTGTCTACTACCATTGTAAAAGGTAATCCCTAGTCCGATTTGGGAGCATATGTGTGGTTATCGTGGGTGTGTTATCCTGTTAAATATCACTGGTTCTCTCTCTCTCTCTCTCTCTCTCTCTCTCTCTCTCTCTCTCTCTCTCTCTCTCTCTCTCTCTCTCTCTCTCTCTCTCTCTCTCTCTCTCTCTCTCTGTCTGTCTCTCTGTCTGTTTGTCTGTCTGTCTGTCTGTCTGTCTCTCTCTCTCTCTCTCTCTCTCTCTCTCTCTCTCTCTCTCTCTCTCTCTCTAGTCTTCTCTCTTCTCTTTTCTATCTGTACTATTAAGGCTATGAATACTGCTCTGTAATTAGGAAGCATCTGTCTTTGGCGTTAACGAGCAATTTCCAGCAGCCGAACCTAGCACCCAATCCCAGCAATCTAACCACTTAAGCACAAAAGCCAATCCCAGCTGCTGATCCCAGCAATAATTAAAAGCAATCACAGGCGAACATCCCTGGAGCCACTCTTGTCCTATAGTCCCAGCACTTGTCCCAAAATATCCCAGCTATTAAGCCCAGCAACAATCACAGTGGCTGGAACATAGTTGTCAGGTTTAGGGAAGAGGATAAAGGAGGAAGTAGGAAATTAGAGTAAAGAGGGAAGGGAGGAGATGAAAGGGAAGGAAAGAGGGGAGGGAGGAGATGAGAGACTACCTTGTAATGTGCAATGAGGCTGATGGGTTGGGACTACGCCGAATATCTCTTGTTCTCTGGCTACTCTTGTCTGGAGGCCAGGATAGAAGAGCGGAAGGCTCTCTACTCACACTCTACTGTCGAGAGGAAGTAATTGTTTTGTGTTCTCCAAATGCAGCACTGAAAAATAACGTGGAAACAAGCGAGCCTAATCTTACTACTGCAATTGATTTTGAATTCAACTGTTACAAGAACCATTACTAACAACATTACAAGTTACTACTACTACTACTACTACTACTACTACTACTACTACTACTACTACTACTACTACCATTATACAGGTTGAGAAACAGTCACAAAACAGCTACTTGTATTGCTATCTCGACTACCAGCACACATCCTTGTCTCATCTTTCTCCAGATTCTCCATGACAGAAGTAAGGATATATATTGTAGACTTCACTCTGGGACCATTGTAGACTTCTCCCTGGGACCATTGCAGACTTCTCCCTGGGACCATTGCAGACTTCTCCCTGGGACCATTGCAGACTTCTCCCTGGGACCATTGCAGACTTCACTCTGGGACCATTGTAGACTTCACCCTGGGACCATTGCAGACTTCTCCCTGGGACCATTGCAGACTTCACTCTGGGACCATTGTAGACTTCTCCCTGGGACCATTGCAGACTTCTCCCTGGGACCATTGTAGACTTCTCCCTGGGACCATTGCAGACTTCTCCCTGCGACCATTGCAGACTTCTCCCTGCGACCATTGCAGACTTCACCCTGGGACCATTGCAGACTTCACCCTGGGATCATTGTAGACTTCTCCCTGGGACCATTGCAGACTTCACCCTGGGACCATTGCAGACTTCTCCCTGGGACCATTGCAGACTTCACCCTGGGACCATTGCAGACTTCTCCCTGGGACCATTGTAGACTTCTCCCTGGGACCATTGTAGACTTCTCCCTGGGACCATTGTAGACTTCTCCCTGGGACCATTGTAGACTTCTCCCTGGGACCATTGCAGACTTCTCCCTGGGACCATTGCAGACTTCTCCCTGGGACCATTGTAGACTTCTCCCTGGGACCATTGCAGACTTCTCCCTGGGACCATTGCAGACTTCTCCCTGGGACCATTGCAGACTTCACCCTGGGACCATTGTAGACTTCTCCCTGGGACCATTGCAGACTTCTCCCTGGGACCATTGCAGACTTCTCCCTGGGACCATTGCAGACTTCACCCTGGGACCATTGTAGACTTCTCCCTGGGACCATTGTCTCTTCACCCTGGGACCATTGCAGACTTCTCCCTGGGACCATTGCAGACTTCTCCCTGGGACCATTGCAGACTTCTCCCTGGGACCATTGTAGACTTCTCCCTGGGACCATTGCAGACTTCTCCCTGGGACCATTGTAGACTTCTCCCTGGGACCATTGTCTCTTCACCCTGGGACCATTGCAGACTTCTCCCTGGGACCATTGCAGACTTCTCCCTGGGACCATTGCAGACTTCTCCCTGGGACCATTGTAGACTTCTCCCTGGGACCATTGCAGACTTCTCCCTGGGACCATTGTAGACTTCTCCCTGGGACCATTGCAGACTTCTCCCTGGGACCATTGTAGACTTCTCCCTGGGACCATTGCAGACTTCTCCCTTGGACCATTGCAGACTTCTCCCTGGGACCATTGCAGACTTCTTCCTGGGACCATTGCAGACTTCACCCTGGGACCATTGCAGACTTCTCCCTGGGACCATTGCAGACTTCTCCCTGGGACCATTGCAGACTTCACCAAGGGACCATTGCAGACTTCACCCTGGGACCATTGCAGACTTCACCAAGGGACCATTGTAGACTTCACCCTGGGACCATTGTAGACTTCTCCCTGGGACCATTGCATACTTCTCCCTGGGACCATTGCAGACTTCACCAAGGGACCATTGCAGACTTCACCAAGGGACCATTGCAGACTTCACCCTGGGACCATTGCAGACTTCACCAAGGGACCATTGTAGACTTCACCCTGGGACCATTGTAGACTTCTCCCTGGGACCATTGCAGACTTCTCCCTGGGACCATTGCAGACTTCTCCCTGGGACCATTGTAGACTTCTCCCTGGGACCATTGCAGACTTCACCAAGGGACCATTGCAGACTTCACTCTGGGACCATTGTAGACTTCTCCCTGGGACCATTGCAGACTTCTCCCTGGGACCATTGCAGACTTCTCCCTGGGACCATTGCGGACTTCTCCCTGGGACCATTGCAGACTTCTCCCTGGGACCATTGCAGACTTCTCCCTGGGACCATTGCAGACTTCACCCTGGGACCATTGCAGACTTCTGTAATCCATTACAGTAATGGCTCCCCGTTATTGAGAGAATAATTTAAATAAATGTAACGGAGCCTATACATATGCTTTTTTCACTGATATTTGTCTCCAAACCACATTGTCCCTCGAGTGTAAGAGTGACACAAGGGTTTGTGTTTTCACTGAGAAGTCAGACTGCCAATTTAGTCCACTGGGCTGAATATATATAGCCTGTGAGTGGTGGTATTGGTATAAAATACTTATTTTCAAACGGCAATAAAGAGGACAATGGCGGGGGGATCCCTGCGTTCACGAATAGTTTAATTGGACGGGAATGTTTTTTTTTTGGGGGGGAGGATGTATGTCGCTTGAATTACGATCTCTGGGGTAATGTGTAGTTCCTGCAAGACTCGTAGCTCGTGTAACTACCTAATTGAGATATACTTTGTAAATACTTGAATAAATTTAAAGTTGGTCTTGGTATTTGAGTTTTATTAAATCGCTATTTAAAGATTTTTTTCCCCTGCTGCTTTGTAGAAGTCTTTTGTTTTGTTTTTAATTTCTGTTTTCCCTTCGTCCGCTTTGTTTCGTATCATTGTATCTGTGCATCATCATCGCTTAGTATTTGGAATGGTTCTTGTTTTAGCACAAAATCTGGGGTTGAGTATTTCGTCACGCCGATGTGTTTACATAGTGTGTGTCAACGATGACGTCACACATCAAGGGTTGAGTATTTCGTCACGCCGATGTGTTTACATAGTGTGTGTCAATGATGACGTCACACATCAGGGTTGAGTATTTCGTCACAGCGATGTGTTTACATAGTGTGTGTCAACGATGACGTCATGCGTTATCATACAGCTGCTACAGGATAGCAGATATACTGTATGACGCTATCTACACATTCCCCACAGAAGCAAGAATGTATTTTTAATTATAACTTTACCTCCAAAAACTACCCGTTTTCTGAGAAAATTAAACATTTAATCAGTATTATGTCTAGAGAATTTTTAAATTACATATGACTTTTCAATGACAAATGATTTTTTTTCTCTCACTAAAATACAGAAGTCGTGCTAAATCTCCTTGCAATAGACCTATAGCAGATATTCACCAAAATAGGGCTTAATAAACCTGCTCTTTTAGACCTATGCACGAAACGCTACGAGAAGTTAATGGTTTCATGTTATATACAGTAACGTAACCCACTGTAACATATATCTCTTATCCACTGTAACATATATCTCTTATCCACTGTAACATATATCTCTTATCCACTGTAACATATATCTCTTATCCACTGTAACATATATCTCTTATCCACTGTAACATATATCTCTTATCCACTGTAACATATATCTCTTATC
The DNA here is from genome assembly GCF_020424385.1 of Procambarus clarkii. Classification (NCBI taxonomy): domain Eukaryota; kingdom Metazoa; phylum Arthropoda; class Malacostraca; order Decapoda; family Cambaridae; genus Procambarus; species Procambarus clarkii. The sequence continues at coordinate 13,508 of NW_025559629.1, forward strand.
CACTGTAACATATATCTCTTATCCACTGTAACATATATCTCTTATCCACTGTAACATATATCTCTTATCCACTGTAACATATATCTCTTATCCACTGTAACATATATCTCTTATCCACTGTAACATATATCTCTTATCCACTGTAACATATATCTCTTATCCACTGTAACATTCACTGTTATGCAATGCAACACTGCAATGTCAGTCTATGAATACGACCACATTGCTGGCGTTGTTGATCTTGTTGTATAAACTTCCACTCCTTCTAGTTTCTTACTCTGGGGATTAAGAAGAGTAATCAAGTTACCAGAAATTCACGGTAAAGATTCTTTAGTGATTATTGAAGGGTATATTTTCTCCAACGTTTCGTTGGAGAAAATTCATTCCACTTCTGGAACATCTTCAGGTATGGAAGGACTGCACAAGGTGCAGCTTTATCTTAATTACACACGTGAAAAAGGTGAAGTTGTGTGTATTCACCTAGTTGTATTCACCTAGATGTGCTTTCGGGGGTTGAGCTCTGCTCTTTCGGCCCGCCTCTCAACCTCTCAATCAATCAACTGTTACTAACTACTACTAACTATTTTTTTCACACATACACACCCACGAAGCAGCCCGTAACAGCTGTCTTACTCCCAGGTACCTATTTACTGCTAGGTAACAAGTGCATCAGGGTGAAAGAAACTCTGCCCATTTTTTTTTCCGCCGGCGTCGGGAATCGAACCCTGGACCACAAGACTACGTATCTAGCGTGCTATCCACTCAGCCATCAACGCCCTAATTGTGTGTATTGGGGGAATGGGAGGTTAAATTTTCTTCACATATGGGTGAAGATATAGATAAATATAGGTAAATAGATATAGATAAATAGATATAGATAAATAGATATAGATAAATAATGGTGTTGGAAGCCAATTAGACACTGGGTAAGGTGGTAGTGTGGAGAAACTGGTTGTAGAGATGTAGTTATCTGGTGCTGTGTAGCGAGGTCTGGGTCTGAGCGTAGGCAAGGTATACACACACACACACACACACACACACACACACACACACAACACACACACACACACACACACACACACACACACACACACACACATACACCATACAACATACACGTGTCCTTACTACCCATTACATGCAATAAATTACTCGTTTTATACAGTTCTTGTATTGCATTGTTGCATTACATACATCTGATGTATTTCGTTGCTGTTGCATAACACTTCTGTTGTGTTAGGCGACTGTTGTATACCTGATCAACCAGGCTGTGATTCATATGTCAGGCTGCGAGCAGCCGTGTCCAACAGCCTGGTTGACCACACCATTAACCATAAGACCTGGTCAGAGACCGGGCCGCGGGGACCTTGATCCTCGGAACCATCACAACGCAACCACAAGGTATTATACACCTGTTGCGTTATACAACTGTTGCATTATACACCTGTTGCATTATACACCTGTTGCATTATACACCTGTTGCATTATACACCTGTTACATTATACACCTGTTACATTACACACCTGTTACATTACACACCTGTTGTGTTGCACACCTATTGAATTATACACGGATTGTATTACACGACTACAATACACGGATGCATTATACTGTTGAATTACACATCTTTCAGCATACCTCTGCTGTATTATACACACATGTATTACTCGGTTGTATAACACTGTTGCAGTACACTCCTATTGTATTACCCAATGGCATTATGCTGCTGCACTACATGGTTGCATTACACACCTGATGTATTACACGGCTGTATTCCACACCTGCTACAATACACGAACATGTTTGTGCAGATCAAAAGCATAGTTGCCACTCTGAGTTAAAGTCAATCATATATATATATATATATATATATATATATATATATATATATATATATATATATATATATATATAATATATATATATATACTATATACACTACCTAAAATGATAGTTTAAAGGCTATTTTGATCTGCTTTAGTCGCTGTTATTGATAACGTGGTGGGAAAGGGGTCAGGATAACGATTTGGGATGGGACAGTGGGGGGGGGGGAGGGGAAAGGAATGGTGCCCAACCACTTGGACGATCGGGGATTGAACGCCGACCTGCAATAAACTGTAGAGGGCGTCACATAGCTGTCAGCCGTGGGTATTCATTTCGTCTTGACTTATGAGCAAGAGGCACGGAAAATATGGTGAGGAGTCCTTACTGCCAGCAAGAGCTGTAGTGATTGTTAGGGGTGAAGATTGAGTGGGCACCTCACTCTCTCATTCACGCACACACACACGCAATTTCATACGCAGTTTCACACACACATATATATAGAGAGAGCAGTAACAACAGGAGTTTGTTTAGGTGGTGGTATCAGGTGGTGGAACAGTGGTGGTGACAGTGGTGGTGCTCTCACTACCACCATTAGTACTACTAGTAGTAGTACTAATGGTGGTAGTAGTAGGCATCTATCAGTCTCAGGAGACTCTGGAGTTGAGCTCTGGTTGGCGGTCTGGAGTGGCCTCTCCAGAGCGCAAAGCCAGGGTAGGTTGATACGGAGAAGCTGTTACCCAAGCAGCAGGTCCCCCCCCCCCCCTCTCTCCACGTCTCCGAAAGTCCCCCAATGGAAAGGCGACTAGTGGTAACAATAAGCCAAGAATGTATACCAGATGATGGAGAACAGCACAGACAAAGTGAGGCTGCTGATGACTGAATAGTGGCCAACCACTTGGACGGTCGGGGATTGAACGCGGACCTGCATGAAGCGAGACCGTCGCACTACCGTTGAAGGTGCCAGACGCGCCATAGGACTGTAAGTTGCTGGTCTGTCTCGATTGTTAGAGTGAACATGTGACTCTAAATGGCCAGTGCAGAGTCAAAATTAATTCCCAGTATGTCAAATTTATCACTAAACATATATATTTTGTTGCACATATCCTAATGAACGTACATGGTGCAATATGTGCGTTGTGTACATGGTTATAACCGTTGCGTGTGCTTCCTCTGACACAAGGGCAACATGGCCTCGTCTACCCCAGGTTATCTTGAGGTTATCTTGAGGTTATCTTGAGCGGCCCAGGGAGATATTGCTAACAGGTCGTGATCAATGACCCTCGTAGCAGTCGGAATTCCCCCCCCCCCCTTTTATGAACGTAAGTGTTGGTGTGTACTCGTCACTCTACCTTGGGGTTACCTCGAGATGGTTTCGGGGCTCAGCGTCCCCGCGGCCCCGGTCCTCGACCAGGCCTCCTCGTTGCTGGACTGGTCAATCAGGCTGTTGGACGCGGCTGCCCGCAGCATGACGTATGAACCACAGTTTTTAGTTGTTAGTACTCAAGGCTAGTGCTTTAGTACACATTCCTCAGCAGGAGGCCTCAAGACACTATTTTATAGTACACTGGCATGAGCTGAGTGACTATCAGCCTCAGTGTTGAACATTAACTCCTGAGTCCATTCCTGTAGGTAGTCTCTAATTAGCTTCAGTAAGATCAAGCCTGAGAGTCGAAGTGCTTGAAACTTGAAGCAAGTAGACGAGGTGACACGCCCGATTAAATGCACTGCAATGTTCACTGCAACAGCACAAGATGATCTTGCAATCGTCCAGTGACTGAAGCCACTTTAGGGCAGAGAGGTTTAAAAGAAAGGGTCAATAACAGAACAACCTTCAACTAGGTACCCTAGTTGAAAGGGTCAACTAGGTACTCCTGAGACCAGTCTCATATCCTCACAGCTTCCGAAGACATCATATGTTATGGGATGATTGACACGGTAATTTGCCTCAGGTAATTGAAAGCAGTGTGTAAATTATCAATCACTAATTACCAACAGTGGTGGTAATTAGTGATCGGTTGTTCGATCATTAATTACGAACCAAAGCGAACAGCTGTTCGTGTTGTGGATGGGAACTACATCTGCCTTCTTGCATAGGGAAAGTTTTATTGTTTGAGTTTAGGCAGCGTTGGAAGAGTGTGAGGAGCGGAGCCAGTTGATCCGGACCACGGCTGACAACTCTTGTTTGCCTCTCTCTCTCTCTCTCTCTCTCTCTCTCTCTCTCTCTCTCTCTCTCTCTCTCTCTCTCTCTCTCTCTCTCTCTCTCTCTCTCTCTCTCCCTCTCTCCCTCTCTCTCTCTCTCTCTCTCTCTCTCCCTCCTCTCCTATACTCTCTCCTCTCTCTCTCTCTCTCTCTCTACTCTCTCTCTCTCTCTCTCTCTCTCTCTCTCTCTCCCTCTCTCTCTCTCTCTCTTCTCTCTCTCTCTCTCTCTCTCTCTCTCTCCCTCTCTCTCTCTCTCTCTCTCTCTCTCTCTCTCTCTCTCTCTCTCTCTCTCTCTCTCTCTCTCTCTCTCTCTCTCTCTCCTGCTCCCTGGAATATGGTACTTCAAATGCTAATTTCCGTGTCGTGCCGCTCGGAGGCATAAATATCTCTATGTGAGGAATGCGCTCCAGTACTGTCATTTTACGCCTGAGTGTGTGTGTGTGTATTTGATATTTGTTATTTAGTATTTGGGTCTGCAGAATCGAGCTATTAGCTCTTGGATCTCCGCCTTTCTAACCAATCTATTTTTCCTCTTTTATATCTACTGTGTATATATATATTTATATTATATATATATATATATATATATATATATATATATATATATATATATATATATATATATATATTTCTTTATATCTACTATATATATATATTTCTCTCACACACTCACACACACACACACACACACACACACACACACACACACACACACACACACACACACAGTACACGTACAACTAGGTGAGTAACACACACACACACACACACACACACACACACACACACACAGTACAACTAGGTGAGTACACACACACACAGTACAACTAGGTGAGTACACACACACACACACACACACACACACACACACACACACACACACACACACAGTACAACTAGGTGAGTACACACACACACACACACACACACACACACACACACACACACACACACACACACACACACACACACACACACAGTACAACTAGGTGAGTACACACACACACACATCCCCAGGAAGCAGCCCGTAGCAGCTGTCTTACTACTCCCAGATACCTACTTACTGCTAGGTGAACAGGTACATCAGGGTGAAAGAAACTCTGCCCATTTGGTTTACGCCTCGACCTGGAATCGAACCCGGGCCATTAGAACTACGACCCCCCGAGCGCTGATCACTCAGCCTCGTGTGTGTGTGTGTAGTTGTGCAAGTTATTCACTAGATTACTATATTTAAATCTACGTATGGTATTAGTCCGAATTCCCTCCTTCTATAACCCAGACCATTTAAATTAAAATTTTGCCCCGAGGGGCGAGTTTATTGGGCAGCGCCACTCATCCTGTGAGTGGACACACCACCGTAGTGACAGTATTGGGCAGCGTCACTCATCCTGTGAGTGGGCACACCGCCATAGTGACAGTATTGAGCAGCGCCACTCAACCTGTGAGTGGGCACACCGCCATAGTGACAGTATTGGGCAGCGCCACTCATCCTGTGAGTGGACACACCACCATAGTGACAGTATTGGGCAGCGCCACTCATCCTGTGAGTGGACACACCGCCATAGTGACAGTATTGGGCAGCGCCACTCATCCTGTGAGTGGACACACGGCCATAGTGACAGTATTGGGCAGCGCCACTCATCCTGTGAGTGGACACACCGCCATAGTGACAGTATTGGGCAGCGTCACTCATCCTGTGAGTGGACACACCGCCATAGTGACAGTATTGGGCAGCGCCACTCATCCTGTGAGTGGACACACCGCCATAGTGACAGTATTGGGCAGCGCCACTCATCCTGTGAGTGGACACAACGCCATAGTGACAGTATTGTGCAGCGCCACTCATCCTGTGAGTGGACACACCGCCATAGTGACAGTATTGGGCAGCGCCACTCATCCTGTGAGTGGACACACCGCCATAGTGACAGTATTGGGCAGCGTCACTCATCCTGTGAGTGGACACACCGCCATAGTGACAGTATTGGCAGCGCCACTCATCCTGTGAGTGGACACACCGCCATAGTGACAGTATTGGGCAGCGCCACTCATCCTGTGAGTGGACACACCGCCATAGTGACAGTATTGGGCAGCGCCACTCATCCTGTGAGTGGACACACCGCCATAGTGACAGTATTGGGCAGCGCCACTCATCCTGTGAGTGGACCACACCGCCATAGTGACAGTATTGGGCAGCGCCACTCATCCTGTGAGTGGACACACCGCCATAGTGACAGTATTGGGCAGCGCCACTCATCCTGTGAGTGGACACACCGCCATAGTGACAGTATTGGGCAGCGTCACTCATCCTGTGAGTGGACACACCACCATAGTGACAGTATTGGGCAGCGCCACTCATCCTGTGAGTGGACACACCGCCATAGTGACAGTATTGGGCAGCGCCACTCATCCTGTGAGTGGACACACCGCCATAGTGACAGTATTGGGCAGCGCCACTCATCCTGTGAGTGGACACACCGCCAATAGTGACAGTATTGGGCAGCGCCACTCATCCTGTGAGTGGACACACCGCCATAGTGACAGTATTGGGCAGCGCCACTCATCCTGTGAGTGGACACACCGCCATAGTGACAGTATTGGGCAGCGTCACTCATCCCTGTGAGTGGACACACCACCATAGACACAGTATTGGGCAGCGCCACTCATCCTGTGAGTGGACACACCGCCATAGTGACAGTATGGGCAGCACACACTCATCCTGTGAGTGGACACACCGCCCATAGTGACAGTATTGGGCAGCGCCACTCATCCTGTGAGTGAACACACCGCCATAGTGACAGTATTGGGCAGCGTCACTCATCCTGTGAGTGGACACACCGCCATAGTGACAGTATTGGGCAGCGCCACTCATCCTGTGAGTGGACACACCGCCATAGCAGCATGTACAACACTCCCCAATAGGAAGAAAACCCGCTGGGTTGTTCATCATGTCACTTGTACCCAGACACAGCTGGGACTTGCTGAACTGTCTCAAGTGAACATTGTTTTGTTGTTAATCTTGGTGTAGACCTGCGTGAGGCTAGACCGTCGCTCTACCCGCCAGCCGAAGCGGTTGGGCAGTGGAAATGAGGGAAAACAGGATGCTGGAGAGTGAGTAGTGGAGACCCTCAAGGTGAGGTATTGGAACCCACCCTTTTTGCTGGTTGTGAGAATCTTATATTTTTTAATGTTTTGACCGAGTTTATACAGGAAGACAAGTGTATATATAAAGGTTTAGAGACGCTGTCAAACTGCAGGGAGCCGGTCGGCCGAGCGGACAGCACGCGGGACTTGTGATCCTGTGGTCCTGGGTTCGATCCCAGGCGCCGGCGAGAAATAATGGGCAGAGTTTCTTTCACCCTATGCCCCTGTTACCTAGCAGTAAAATAGGTACCTGGGTGTTAGTCAGCTGTCACGGGCTGCTTCCTGGGGGTGGAGGCCTGGTCGAGGACCGGGCCGCGGGGACACTAAAAGCCCCGAAATCATCTCAAGATAACCTCAAGATAACTCCATAAAAAAAATCGCACGTGGGAGGACTACAGAATGTTGCAAGGCAACTAGGACAAGCTGCTGGAACGCTCTGGAAGATGGCTACTCAACTTCAACTCTAGTAAATGTAAGGTAATGTGAGTCTGTTACTGAGCTAGGATATAACAGGAACAGTAGTAAGGAGCAGGGATATCCCGCTATCCTTGCCAGTAAAGTAATTTGGGGTAGAGATAACCCTAAGCTTGTCTCCAGAGACATATGCCAATAGAATTACATCAACAACATATTCTAAGCTGACACATCAAAGTTGCGCTCGTAAATTTGGACATGAAGTATGGGGGGGGGGGTTATTGCAACTAACCTATGTGAGACCAGTATTGGAGTATGCAGCTCCTGTATTAAAAAAATGATAAAATATAAAATTCGAGAAGGTTCAGAGGAATGCCACAGAACTTGTCCCATGACTAAAATGGTGGGAGTATGAGTAAAGACTGAGACATGATTGCTACATATATGATCCTAACATATACACACATCCTGACACACACACACACACACACACGCGCACAGGTCCTCGCAGCCGAGCGAACAGCGTTTTGCAGTCGTAGTCCTAAGGGCCCGGGTTCGATTTCCTGTCAAATCAAATGGGCAGAGTTTCTTTCACCCGATGCACCTGTTCGCCTTGTAGTAAATGATACACTGGTAGTTAGACAATTGCTTCGAACTGCATCCTCTGTGTGGGTGTGGTGTGTGTGTGTGTGTGTGTGTGTGTGTGTGTGTGTGTGTGTGTGTGTGTGTGTGTGTGTGTGTGTGTGTGTATGTGTGCGTGTGTGTGTGTGGTGTGTGTGTGGTGGGTGTGTGTGTGTGGGTGTGTGTGTGTTGTGTGTGTGTGTGTGTGTGTGTATGTGTGTGTACTTACCTATTCACTTATTTGTGCTGGCGGGGGTTGAGCTTTGGCTCTTTGGTCCCGCCTCTCAACTGTCAGTGTGTGTGTGTGGATGGTAAGGGGGGTGGGGGAGAGAGTGTGCAGGCGCGCACCCGTGCGTGCAAGAGGGCGTAACCCAGCTACCCGCGTGTGTTGAACACATTGAACTTCCTTCATATATACATTTAACCAAACCCCCCAAAAACTTACGGATATTCTTCACACATAAACCTCCATAAATATACAAGAGAGACTCGAGACACCGACTTTAAAACCCACTAGAGAAAGATATACACACAAAAATAGGTGTAACTCTCTCAAAGTGTCTCAGAACACATATACCAGCCCCCCCCCTGTGGGTTATGGGGGGGGGGGTGAGGGAGGGTTGGGGGGGAGGGGGTTGGTGTGGGGGGGTTTAGAGTCCAGAGAGGAACAGAGGCTGACTGACCCCCCACACCAAAATGAGGTCGAGTATTGCTAGCCAAATTATTAGAGTCCTGTCTCAATACCATCTGGCTTGAATTAAGTACCTTTGGAGTTATATACCCGGCTCCACGCGCCAGACATCACACCGCACGCTCCAGTTATCCGGCTATGCTCTGGTTTTATCTATCGGGAAACACATTATATACAGATATCCGAGTGGGAGCCGGTGGGGGGGGGGGGGCGGAGGGCCGCTGGTATACACACACACACAGCTTTAATCTCATTATGTTGTTAAATATGACCGAAAAAGTAAGATTAGTAATTCTAACACAAATTTTCTCAACATTTCTTATGTTTCTTTTTACTGTCGATGGTAATTGAAAAATCATTTCTCCAAAATTTATTTTTATTTCTAGTCTGATGCGATGCTTGAACGCGTTTCGTAATAACTTATTACATTTTCAAAGACTTTAGTTTACACACACACAACTGTAATCTGAAAACACTAAACAGAGTTTTACTTATGCTAACATTAAACAGCTTGTCTTATATACTCGCATTTGGGTGAGGTGATATGTTGCAACAGTTTTGGATGAGGTGAACAAACTTTTGACCAACACAAGACAGAACACTGAACAATGGGTATAAATTGGATAAATGAGAGGGAAGAATGGAAGTAACTGCAATGGGCCTATTGGCCCATACTTCCTCTTGATGCTTCTATATTGGTACGGAGTCTTGAAGTGGGTAGAATAGTTGTGCATTAATTGGCTGTTGATTGCTGGTGTTGATTTCTTGATGTGTAGTGCCTCGCAGATGTCAAGCCACCTGCTATCGCTGTATCTATCGATGATTTCTGTGTTGTTTGTTAAGACTTTTCTGGTGATGGTCTGGTTGTGGGAAGAGATTATATGTTCCCTGCTACCAAAATATACTAATATTAAAACGCACGACCCAGCAGCAAGAAATCAAGCCTTCACGATAAAATATCGCCAAGATCTGATTCGAAATCAGATACACAAGGCAGAAAATGAAATCAAAGACAACAAAACGCAACTACTTCATGCTACAAACCAATGGAGAAACAGCAACATCGACGAAAACCTCCATACTCATATCGAGCAACACCTCGATACGAGGTGTTGCTCACCTCACAGATCGACATCACCACAGCACCGAAACCAGAATAATCAAGAAACTAACAACATTATATGGAGGACCTATGGCGATTCCATGACCAAGAGACGGCTTCTTGAACCTTGCTGGAATCAACCTCACTGAGGACCAAGTCACTCTCCTAAATCTGGGTATAAACTGTCACGTTATGTCCAGATCAAGTGAGATGGCCCGGAAAGTGGAGTTGGAGATCCTGTTGGACGACATATTCGACCTAGAGACACAATAGAAGGTTACCACCAAAGACACCTTGCAAGCTGAACTTATAGCAGAAGGAGGAAAGAGTCGAGGCAATTACAGAAGCACCATACTGTCCCCCGAGCTCAAAGCGGCAGCTAAGAGCCTTCGTGAGAACAAGGAGATAGTCGTCAGAAGAGGTGACAAGTCGCCAATATACGTCATTCTTAAAAAAGACGAATATCTGGCGAAAATGAATCTCATTCTCTCTGACCAAACTAAATTCCAAAGGGTAACGAAGGACACTACAGCCGAATTGAAAGCAAAGGTCAACAAATTGATCGAAACTGTGAATGCCAAGAAATCCGGACTCCACCTGCCAAAGATTATTGGGGAATATAAGCCTGGATACGCATATGGAAATGTCAAGACACATAAGCCTGGAAACCCACTTCGGTCAATCATCAGCCAGATACCCACACCCACGTACAGACTGGCGAAGTGACTCAACGGCTTGCTGGCTCCTTATGTCCCTTGCACCTTCAGCCTGACATCTCCAAAGGAATTTGTTGACTTACTGTGGGGAACACGGGCCACAAGCTGCCCTTTCTAGATGTAACAGTCATGGAAAGGAGCGGAGGTTTCCACACTGCAGTCTACACTAAGGAAACAAACAGGAATGTGCCTAAATGCCAACAGTGACTGCCCAGACAGGTACAAGAGGAGTGTTGTTAACGCTTATGTCGACCGTGCTCTCAGCCACAGCTCAGGATGGAAGCAAGTCGATGAAGAACTCTGTAGGGTAAGGCAGGTCCTAGTCAACAACGGCTTCTCCAATGGTTTCGTTGACGACATCATAAGAAGGAAGGTGAAACGCCATGCAACCTCTGAAGAGACAACTAACACAACACCTATTCCCCCCTATTAGACTATTTTACAGGAACTTCTTTTCCACAGCTCATAAAACAGAGGAAAGGGTCCTGAAAGATATTGTTAATAGAAACGTTATCCCTACAGACAAAAATCAGAAGATACAATTGACGATTTACTATAAAACCAAGAAAACTGCCAACCTACTCATGAGAAACTCTCCAGACACAAAGCAGAACGCTTTGAAAGAGACCAATGTCGTCTATGCCTTCAAATGCCCACTTGGGGACTGTAAGCCTCAAAGAACTCAGTATATAAGCAAGACAACAACATCTCTTTCCAGGCGATTAACGATGCATAAGCAACAGGGCTCCATGAACATATAATCTCTTCGCACAACCAGACCATCACCAGAGAAATCTTAACAAAAAACACGGAAATCATCGATAGATACAGCGATAGCAGGCGGCTTGATATCTGTGAGGCACTACACATTAAGAAGTCAACACCAGCAATCAACAGCCAATTAATGCACAACTATATTCTACCCACTTCAAGACTCTGCACCAATATAGAAGCATCAAGAAATATGGGCCAATAGGCCCTTTGCATTTACTTCCATTCTTCCCCTTTAACTTTACCCAATATTACCCAATATTTCGTGTTCTATCTTGTGTTGAAAGTTTGTTTTCACCTCATCCAAAACTGTTGTAACATATCACCTCACCCAAATGCAGGTATAAAAAATGAAAAACCATTTGAATTGTAGCATAGTAAGAAATCTGTTTGCAGGTTATAGTTGTGTGTGTAAACTAAAGTCTTTGAAAATGTAATAAGTTATTATGAAACGCGTTCAAGTGTCGCGTCAGACTAGTAATAAAAATGAATTTTGGAGAACTGATTTTTCAATTAAGATCGACAGTGAAAAGAAACATAACAAATATTGAGAAAATTTGTGTTAAAATTATTAATCTTACTTTTTCGGTCATATTTAATAATATATGTCTACAGGAAAGACTGCTACCAAAATATACTAATCTCTCTCTCTCTCTCTCTCTCTCTATCTATATATATATATATATATATATATATATATATATATATATATATATATATATATGCGAATATATATATATATGCAACTGAAAACTCACACCCCAGAAGTGACTCGAACCCATACTCCCAGAAGCAACGCAACTGGTATGTACAAGACGCCTTAATCCAATTGACCATCACGACCGGACATAATGAGGTGATAGCCTAAGCTATTTGAACCACCCCACCGCCGGCACTCGGATAGTAATCTTGGGCATAGCATTTTACCAAATCACCTCATTCTTTGGGGCACACGTGAGGAACACAAATGCGAACAAGCCTGAATGGTCCCCAGGACAATATGCAACTGAAAACTCACACCCCAGAAGTGACTCGAACCCATACTCCCAGAAGCAACGCAACTGGTATGTACAAGACGCCTTAATCCACTTGACCATCACGACCGGACATAATGAGGTGATAGCCTAAGCTATTTGAACCACCCCACCGCCGGCACTCGGATAGTAATCTTGGGCATAGCATTTTACCAAATCACCTCATTCTTTGGGGCACACGTGAGGAACACAAATGCGAACAAGCCTGAATGGTCCCCAGGACAATATGCAACTGAAAACTCACACCCCAGAAGTGACTCGAACCCATACTCCCAGAAGCAACGCAACTGGTATGTACAAGACGCCTTAATCCACTTGACCATCACGACCGGACATAATGAGGTGATAGCCTAAGCTATTTGAACCACCCCACCGCCGGCACTCGGATAGTAATCTTGGCATAGCATTTTATCACCTCATTTTACCAAATCACCTCATTCAATATTGGGGCACACGTGAGGAACACAAATGCGAACTATCGAGTGCCGGACGGTGGGGTGGTTTCAAATATGGTCCCCAGGTCAATATGCAACTGAAAACTTCTGGGACACGAGTCACATATGCAACTGGGGACCATTCAGGCTTGTTCGCATTTGTGTTCCTCACGTGTGCCCCAAAGAATGAGGTGATTTGGTAAAATGCTATGCCCAAGATTACTATCCGAGTGCCGGCGGTGGGGTGGTTCAAATAGCTTAGGCTATCACCTCATTATGTCCGGTCGTGATGGTCAAGTGGATTAAGGCGTCTTGTACATACCAGTTGCGTTGCTTCTGGGAGTATGGGTTCGAGTCACTTCTGGGGTGTGAGTTTTCAGTTGCATATTGTCCTGGGGACCATTCAGGCTTGTTCGCATTTGTGTTCCTCACGTGTGCCCCAAAGAATGAGGTGATTTGGTAAAATGCTATGCCCAAGATTACTATCCGAGTGCCGGCGGTGGGGTGGTTCAAATAGCTTAGGCTATCACCTCATTATGTCCGGTCGTGATGGTCAAGTGGATTAAGGCGTCTTGTACATACCAGTTGCGTTGCTTCTGGGAGTATGGGTTCGAGTCACTTCTGGGGTGTGAGTTTTCAGTTGCATATTGTCCTGGGGACCATTCAGGCTTGTTCGCATTTGTGTTCCTCACGTGTGCCCCAAAGAATGAGGTGATTTGGTAAAATGCTATGCCCAAGATTACTATCCGAGTGCCGGCGGTGGGGTGGTTCAAATAGCTTAGGCTATCACCTCATTATGTCCGGTCGTGATGGTCAAGTGGATTAAGGCGTCTTGTACATACCAGTTGCGTTGCTTCTGGGAGTATGGGTTCGAGTCACTTCTGGGGTGTGAGTTTTCAGTTGCATATTGTCCTGGGGACCATTCAGGCTTGTTCGCATTTGTGTTCCTCACGTGTGCCCCAAAGAATGAGGTGATTTGGTAAAATGCTATGCCCAAGATTACTATCCGAGTGCCGGCGGTGGGGTGGTTCAAATAGCCTCGGCTATCACCTCATTATGTCCGGTCGTGATGGTCAAGTGGATTAAGGCGTCTTGTACATACCAGTTGCGTTGCTTCTGGGAGTATGGGTTCGAGTCACTTCTGGGGTGTGAGTTTTCAGTTGCATATTGTCCTGGGGACCATTCAGGCTTGTTCGCATTTGTGTTCCTCACGTGTGCCCCAAAGAATGAGGTGATTTGGTAAAATGCTATGCCCAAGATTACTATCCGAGTGCCGGCGGTGGGGTGGTTCAAATAGCCTCGGCTATCACCTCATTATGTCCGGTCGTGATGGTCAAGTGGATTAAGGCGTCTTGTACATACCAGTTGCGTTGCTTCTGGGAGTATGGGTTCGAGTCACTTCTGGGTGTGAGTTTTCAGTTGCATATTGTCCTGGGGACCATTCAGGCTTGTTCGCATTTGTGTTCCTCACGTGTGCCCCAAAGAATGAGGTGATTTGGTAAAATGCTATGCCCAAGATTACTATCCGAGTGCCGGCGGTGGGGTGGTTCAAATAGCTTAGGCTATCACCTCATTATGTCCGGTCGTGATGGTCAAGTGGATTAAGGCGTCTTGTACATACCAGTTGCGTTGCTTCTGGGAGTATGGGTTCGAGTCACTTCTGGGGTGTGAGTTTTCAGTTGCATATTGTCCTGGGGACCATTCAGGCTTGTTCGCATTTGTGTTCCTCACGTGTGCCCCAAAGAATGAGGTGATTTGGTAAAATGCTATGCCCAAGATTACTTCCGAGTGCCGGCGGTGGGGTGGTTCAAATAGCTTAGGCTATCACCTCATTATGTCCGGTCGTGATGGTCAAGTGGATTAAGGCGTCTTGTACATACCAGTTGCGTTGCTTCTGGGAGTATGGGTTCGAGTCACTTCTGGGGTGTGAGTTTTCAGTTGCATATTGTCCTGGGGACCATTCAGGCTTGTTCGCATTTGTGTTCCTCACGTGTGCCCCAAAGAATGAGGTGATTTGGTAAAATGCTATGCCCAAGATTACTATCCGAGTGCCGGCGGTGGGGTGGTTCAAATAGCTTAGGCTATCACCTCATTATGTCCGGTCGTGATGGTCAAGTGGATTAAGGCGTCTTGTACATACCAGTTGCGTTGCTTCTGGAAGTATGGGTTCGAGTCACTTCTGGGGTGTGAGTTTTCAGTTGCATATTGTCCTGGGGACCATTCAGGCTTGTTCGCATTTGTGTTCCTCACGTGTGCCCCAAAGAATGAGGTGATTTGGTAAAATGCTATGCCCAAGATTACTATCCGAGTGCCGGCGGTGGGGTGGTTCAAATAGCTTAGGCTATCACCTCATTATGTCCGGTCGTGATGGTCAAGTGGATTAAGGCGTCTTGTACATACCAGTTGCGTTGCTTCTGGGAGTATGGGTTCGAGTCACTTCTGGGGTGTGAGTTTTCAGTTGCATATTGTCCTGGGGACCATTCAGGCTTGTTCGCATTTGTGTTCCTCACGTGTGCCCCAAAGAATGAGGTGATTTGGTAAAATGCTATGCCCAAGATTACTATCCGAGTGCCGGCGGTGGGGTGGTTCAAATAGCTTAGGCTATCACCTCATTATGTCCGGTCGTGATGGTCAAGTGGATTAAGGCGTCTTGTACATACCAGTTGCGTTGCTTCTGGGAGTATGGGTTCGAGTCACTTCTGGGGTGTGAGTTTTCAGTTGCATATTGTCCTGGGGACCATTCAGGCTTGTTCGCATTTGTGTTCCTCACGTGTGCCCCAAAGAATGAGGTGATTTGGTAAAATGCTATGCCCAAGATTACTATCCGAGTGCCGGCGGTGGGGTGGTTCAAATAGCTTAGGCTATCACCTCATTATGTCCGGTCGTGATGGTCAAGTGGATTAAGGCGTCTTGTACATACCAGTTGCGTTGCTTCTGGGAGTATGGGTTCGAGTCACTTCTGGGGTGTGAGTTTTTTCATATATATATATATATATATATATATATATATATATATATATATATATATATATATATATATATATATATATATATATAAACACATTTGTTAGGAACGAATAATAATATAACATTGTAAAACGGACGGTAATTTGAGATAATTAGCTGCAAAACTCATTAGTCAGCATTAAAGGTAATAAAAATAAACTGTTTATAAATTACTTTTATCGAATTATTTTACCTTGTGTTATATGTTGAAAATAAATAAGGTTTAATATCAGCCAGATCTCGTCTAAAATATTCCCAGCTGAATATACCCACGTTAAAGGAAGATATATTAAATTTCACTGAAAGAAATATTATGATAAAATCAGATCAGATAAAGAGACCAACGTTCAGAAGTCTGCGTTCACCAGGAGAGTTAATTTACAATCGTACTGTGTACGAACTTTTAGGAAACTTTCGAGGCTTATAGAAACATTTATATGTCAAGTTTTTGTATTAAAGGGCGTGTTCTGGAGGGATATGGAATGGTAACTAGTCCTGGGAAGATAGCAGCATTGATAATAATCAATTGAATACCATACCAAATCAATCAGCAGAATGGATAAGGTTTTTTTTTATTAAAATCTTACGCTTTTTAATGATCGTGGAATGTGAAGTTGGTGTTTGGAGGGCTGAGCTGGTCTTGAGAGGGAAGAAGTTGGGCTTGGAAAGGGAAGGTGGTGTTTGTATGAGGTCCTGGTGTTTGAGGTGGTGGTGTTTGGAAAAGGGGGGGGGGGTTCTGGAGAGATGATGAGGGGGGGATAAAACACGTGCCAATACCATGCGGGGAAAACTTGGTAAAGACTTTAAAGTCATTAGGAAGAAAAGTTTGAAAAATATTCTATTGATTGCTATAAGCTGACTAAAGTAAACAAAGGATTATCAGCTGACTGATGTAAACAAAAGGTTAACAGCTGACTGATGAAAACAAAGGATTATCAGCTGACTGATGTAAACAAAAGGTTAACAGCTGACTGATGTAAACAAAGGATTAACAGCTGACTGATGTAAACTAAGGATTATCAGCTGACTGATGTAAACAAAGGATTAACAGCTGACTGATGTAAACAAAAGATTAACAGCTGACTGATGTAAACAAAGGATTAACAGCTGACTGATGTAAACAAAGGATTATCAGCTGACTGATGTAAACAAAGGCCTGACGATAAAATCCGCATTATTGACTAGATGAACACGATAAAATAATGTGAAAAACTATCCACATAATGAGATAGACAAGAGGAAGCAAGAGTTGATAGAATTAAACATCGCCCAAACAAGAGTGGATAGAGGAGGAGAGTAGTGATGGATGACGGCTCGCGTGACTATCCTCCTCATGTATAAATGATTCACGGGTGTCCACGTAACGATCCCCGGCGGAGAGTAAACAGTGCTATGCCACGCCAACCTGCCAAGCTTGGCCTCGAGGGCAATAAGTTTACCAGTATGTTGCTTGATCACGGAAATGTTTCTGTCTGTCTGTCTGTCTGTCTGTCTGTCTGTCTGTCTGTCTGTCTGTCTGTCTGTCTGTCTGTCTGTGTCTGTTTCTCTCTATCATTTTATCTATCGTGCCAGGGCAATTAGACCTCGTTAGGGCACATTGATTATCTTCTTTAGAATTCTTGAGATGGAAAATAGATTAAATGGAGGAAAGCCTAAGCGCTTCCGTTCAATGTGGTTATTCTATATAGTACTGAATTGTGAGATCAAGAGCATGAATCTTCTTTTCTCTCTCTCTCTGTTTTTCTCCGTGTTCTTCTTCACTTGAGAATTAAGGAAGTTGAAACTTTAACACACCAAAGTTCATCTCTTAGTTTTGTTATATGGCCTGACGCTAAGAGACTTGTTTAGTTATCCTTGTCAGTATTGTCAAGGGCAGAGTAGAAGGGAATATAATTGAGATTGATTGATAAAGATTTAGCCACCCAAGAGGGGGCACGGGCATGAATAACCCGAATGTGGTAATCAACAAAATTATTGTAAAAATCTATAATTGAGTTGAAGTTCCATAGGCCAGTAGGTCCACTGCAGTTAACACATCTCCCCTATGTTCCAATAATGGGTAGGGCAGTGTGCTGGATATTCTATCTTGGTCTAGAAGATGGTAGAATGTAACTGAGTGTGTATGTATGTATGTATGTATGTATGTATGTATGTATGTATGTATGTATGTATGTATGTATGTATGTATGTATGTATGTATGTATGTATGAAGGTTGAATGGAGCTTTGGCTGTTGATAGTTGGCTGAGTATTTTGATGTACAGTGTTGGCGGATGTCTAGTATTCCTTTGTCGTTGTAACTGTCTTATTAATTCTGTGTTTTTTCTCAGAATATGTTTAGTGATGGTCTGGTTGCGTGGAGAAATTATATGTTCTATAATCGAAGCCTTGATCTTTGTGCATTGGCAGGCGCCTTGAAACTGAGGCTGTTGTCTTGCCTATATATTGAGATCGTTGGGGCTGACAGTTCCCAAGTGGACATGTGAAGGCCATGGACGACATTCATCTGTTTCAAAACATTTTCACCTGGCGTCCTGAAAGTTCTTCATGAACAAGTGGGTGGTTGTCTCGCACTTATAACATATCACGACAACTTTTACTACTAAGAACGTCGCATTTCGCTCGTATGCGTTACATAAGGCCAAAAAATTGTCGCACTAGAAAATGGAAGTGGCTGGCGAAAGTGACGTATTGCCCCGTTTTCTGTTTTGGGTCCTCTGGTAGGTTAGGATAAGAGTATTTTAAATAGACCATTTTCTTGACGTTTGGAAACCTTAGAAGGACGAGCTGGTCACGAACTTAGAAGAATTCTCAGGTTTTCAAAATCCTTGGATATCATTTTGTCCGGTTATCTCACAATTTAAACAGGCTGTCTTATATCCATTCTGTTATCCTCTTATCCTGACCCCGCCGCGCTAAGTGCTATATAGTCGTAATGACTTGGCGCTTTCTCCTGATAGTTCCGTTCCGTTCGCTCGGTATTTTGGATGTAGTGGACATGTCTTGGTTGTCTAACTCTCGCAGCTTAAGTGTGTGTGATTTAGTTTATACTCGTGATATGTTAAGCGTTATAATGACCCGAAACATTTCTCTCTCAGTTTCCGCAACTTCTTTTTGCCTCAGTGTCTTGTAGAGACGTCGTAATGAAGTTAAAAACTCGAGCGCTTTCGCCCTGAGCGTTTGGGCTCACAACCAACACTTTAGAGGCCAGACTCTCGCCCTTAAACCCTTCGCTGCTGTTGGATCCTTTTGATGAACTTTCTGTTTACAGTGTCAGCGTTCTCACTGGTTCGTTCTTTATTGAACGAACCTGTGAGAACGCTCTGTTTATTTATTCAATTCTCACTTTTTTTTTATATTAATGCAAGTCTCTGTTCCATCTGGTTCATCTTCCGTTTATCTTATTTTCTACCTTCTTCTCTTTCCGCTTTAGATGCCTCTTCTTTCCCACCTTTCGCTATCCCGTAATTATCCAGAAAGTGTTGTATACCGGGGAGCTGGTCGGCCGAGCGGACAGCACGCTGGACTTGTGATCCTGTGGTCCTGGGTTCGATCCCAGGCGCCGGCGAGAAACAATGGGCAGAGTTTCTTTCACCTTATGCCCCTGTTACCTAGCAGTAAAATAGGTACCTGGGTGTTAGTCTGCTGTCACGGGCTGCTTCCTGGGGGTGGAGGCCTGGTCGAGAACCGGGCCGCGGGGACACTAAAAAAAGCCCCGAAATCATCTCAAGATAACCTCAAGATAACCTCTCCTTCCACCGCCGCCTGAAACTATTTAGGTCTATTCCACACCAGCCAATACTCTCCCATGTTGCTCCACACCATGCCAGACCTTCCCCCCCCCACAGACTCTCCACACCATTCCTTACCACTCTACACCCTCCACACCATGCCAGACCTTCCCCCCCCCACAGACTTTCCACACCATTCCTTACCACTCTACACCCTCCACACCATGCCAGACCTTCCACCCCCACACAGACTCTCCACACCATTCCTTACCACTCTACACCCTCCACACCATGCCAGACCTTCCCCACCCCCACACAGACTCTCCACACCATTCCTTACCACCTTACACCCCCACACCGTGCCAGACCTTCCCCCCCCCACAGACTCTCCACACCATTCCTTACCACTCTACACCCTCCACACCATGCCAGACCTTCCCCCCCCACACAGACTTTCCACACCATTCCTTACCACTTTACACCCTCCACACCATGCCAGACCTTCCCCACCCCCACACAGACTCTCCACACCATTCCTTACCACTCTACACCCTCCACACCATGCCAGACCTCCCCACCCCCACACAGACTCTCCACACCATTCCTTACCACTCTACACCCTCCACACCGTGGCAAACCACTTTGGTATAACGTTACTCATCGCCCACACGAACCACAAACATTCGTTAACTCACTCACAAAACCCACGAAGCTAATGGAGTCTGCGGCCTTTGTTCCAGCTCAAATGAAAGGCTTTAACTTTTCCACACAAGACGTTCTCAAGAACTCTGCTCGTCTTGGGACCGACGATCGACCAGTGGATTGGGGAGAAGCGATTGTTTCCTTCCTCCAATCATCGGAAACGTCAGTAGTGAGAGCTTACTGGGGGAGGAGCTCTCTCAATCAGGGGGCGCACCCCCTTCAGAAATGAGAGTTGATTTGGTGTGTGATCAACCAATTAGCGAATCCTTCTGGTGAGGTGCAGTTATTGGCATAACTCTCCAACGATTGGAGTTCAAGTATGTTTATTGAGACAAGAAAGAAATACATCTCAAAGGGATAGAGTAGCTTAGGTTATTTCTACCTCCCTTTCCAGCGATTGGAGAACTTACCCCGTTGCATAGGGTGATTGGCAGAGCAGTCGGTCAATCAGATGTTTACTCAGAGATACAAGACGCCTGCACGAGAACTTGGTGATAATTAGTTGAGGTTCAACTAATCAAGAAACCTTTTAGCGTTCACAGTATTTTATCTGAAGACAATTGTAAGTGATAAGGACCGAAAATAACTGCAACAACAACAATTAGGGCGGTAATTATATTTGTTACAATGATGGTGATGTTGGGTGATATTAAAGATTACAGTGTTAGCTATGGTGGAGATAGTGACGAAAGTTAAGTGCATCAGAAGACCGGCAGGAAAAGATGGCGCGTCCGTCAGCGGGTTGACTGACGCCATCTTTTGACGATGAGAGGACGATGACTGGTTTTGATGCCCCCCCGAGT